>JAQIWQ010001622.1:0-10253 GCA_034695825.1 Folsomia inoculata
TAAACGTTTAAACGTGATCGAACTTATTTTAATATCAACAATCATTTCAAATTGTCAGACAAAAAGTAGAGAGTGTAGGAATACTGGCTTCAACTAACAAAACTTGAAGACGAATAAATAAAATCGAATACGGATCTTCCAAATCAATTTAGTTATGCCATTGTCTCGTTTATTGAGTGTCTTCTTCTTTCGAATCGGACTATCTTCTTTTCCATTACACTTTATCACTTTATTACTAAAGATAAGGGGCGTCTTAACAATCTTAATTACATCACATAGAACCGATGAACCGAACAAGGTAAAGGGCCAAACCAAACACCAATAATTGCATTCCATTCTACATATGACATAGGAGCATGTTTATCATTACATGGAAATAGAGCAGATCGATGTGAGCTAACGAAGCGGCAAATCTGACAATAAAATTCATCAAGCAGAATCCGAACCTCCACGTGAGTTTTCACAATTTGTTTGAGTTTGAGAAGTAAAAATAAGTTGAATTAATTTGGGGTTGTTGGCGTATTCATTCAGCACAAGTTATAAATAATTAAGATGATTGGAGAAGATGGGAGTAGTGAAGACGAGGCCCCCGAGGTCATCTCCACCCAAAAAGCCAAAACTGAAAGAGAGCAAGAAATAATGGCCTTGTTTCTTCAAAAGCGCAAGATCCGTGATGACATTAAATTAAAACGTAAATTGAAAGCGGAGAAATTTTCGGCGCAGAAAAAGGTTAGTGTTGAAAGTACCTAATGTAACAGGTTTTTATAGTTAATTTATTTGAATTTTAGGAAAAGCAACTTCGCCAGAAAATTTTGCAACAACAGATGCAAGACGCGGAGAATAAGGGAGACGTTGATACAGGGGATGGACAAGAAAAAGGTAAAACGGAAAATGGGATGGATTCTCCTGGGGAAGGGATAAATTCGCCTTCAATTAATGATAAGGATGATGATCCCGTAGTAGCACCCAAGCAAAATATGTCTCGAAAATTTTACCCAAAGTACAACATTGTTGTTGACTCGTTATCTAAAATATCTAATCCTAGAGCAACATCTGCATTGAATTTTAAAGAGCGAAGACTAGCTAAAGTTCATAGGGAAGTGGTCGCCTCAACGGTTTTGTCTTATCAAGAGAAAATGATGGTTAAAAATACGTGAACGTTGCAAGTTCATTTAGATTGGTTGTTGTCCTGTTAATTTGGCTTGGGACGTATTGTAGAAATGTTAATTAATCCATCGTCAGTCTTTGTAAAAGGAGATATGTGTACAAATAAATACAAGACAATTTTACTTCAATATGTCTGTGAATAATTATTACAAGAATATAAAATTTATAAACGGAAAGCGAATTGTAATACTTCTTTTTTAAATTATTGACAAAAATTTTGTTATCAAATTAAATTAGACATTAACTAGGAGGCGTGGTACCCAAGAGGTGAGAAATTGTGGTTAAGATGTTGATAAGATTTGAAAGGTCTTGTTTTTCAGTAAGAAGGTCGTTAGAAGATTGTTCTAATTTTCTAAGGCGTGTAACGGTTTTTGCCACAACGGTGGGGCATAGCGACTTTTTTGCTGATAATTTGCCCTTTTCGGAATTTGCTATTAATGCCCACAATCCGACTGCAGCATATTCCATTTCCTTGGGGTTTTCACTGTCGCGTATCTTTGCAGACAAGGATGACATCACAGCATCTGTAAGAAACATGGGTGATTATCTGTTCTTGGTATCCAATCAATCAAATAGCTCAAGTAAATTTGAGCGAAACTTCATTTTCGTCCAATCCAAAGTGATTTGTTGAGATTACCGTCACACAGTAGCCGTGTTCTATTGGTAGGTTGAAAACTCAGATTTCGTAATAACTGCAAGGCAAGTATGGAAGTCAGGTCATCCCCTTGGTCGACAAGCAGTACGAGTATATCAATCGATTCAGGCACCTTAATATATGTATAACGTAATTTGGCATAACGGGAATAGTGAACCAGAAGAATTCATTAAATAGGACTCACTTTAGCAATAGCTGTCTGCATATCAGGATGAATCGATGTGTGCAAAATAAAATCCAAATAGAGTTGTGAAACTCTGTGCTGTTTCATACTCCATTTTTTCATTTCCCTAACGTGGAGGTTGATTATAAATTGAATTAGCGGAGTCTGGTAAAAATTAAATTAAAAACTCTTAGCGCGATTAATTACAACTAAATTAAAGTACATATAAAACCAACCTTGAGCAACAAAGTTCGACATTCTACAACAAAAGTGGCGTTTTTCAGAAATTCAAACAATAGCTCAACTGTTTTTAAATTGCACGATTCAGTCGCACTAAGTTCTGTTTGTAAAATGTCTGAAAAACAAAAAGCGTAATGACTATTTTATACGATTCAGATTACGCAAGAATTACCAAGAATTTCGGTGAGCAGTGATTGTGGAGATGGAGCTTTTCTTGGACCAACGCCTAACACATTTGTCGTAAACGTCAATGCTTGACAGCCTAATTTGTAGAAAAATTACGCATTAATTACAAGTAACGAATTACTTTCTGAGTCTCATCAGACCTGACGGAAATTCTTCTGTAAAATTCAACAAGGCTTCCATAAATACATGCAGCAATGTACGATCCGAATATGCCTTCCAATACTTGAAAATCTTATGAATGGTATCAACTAAACCATTCGACAAAGCGGCTTTCTTCCCAGCAGGATTTTTATACACCAGAGAAGAAATCAGCGACAAAATTGTTATCGTTTCATCTAACCACTGACAATTTCCCTGAAAAGATAACATAAGTAATATTGAAACCACTACACCTGTCATTTGTATAGTGCTTACTTTTTTGATTATTTGGAAAGTGTCGGATACATCGTAATATTTGGATCCAAAATCTTTCAACTTCATGATAAGCACACCCACTACACCCTGTTGTATGGCATTTGTCTTTGCAGAAAGTGAAAGATTTATCAAAGCATTCATTATTCGGAGGATATTTTGTTTTTCCTCAAGGGTGTTGGATTCTTCGTAAACTGTGGCAAGACTGCCTCCAATGACACTTCCATACGTCATGTTTTTATCTTTCCACTCGCGACACAATATTGGATGACCGGTTTCGGATTTCTCTACTTCCTTATCTTCTTGCTTCACTTGGAGTTTACTAAACAGTTCATATGAAAACACGAGTGCTATTTTTCGACATGCTGCTAACGCATCGGATTTCAGCCACTCAACTAGACGACTAAAAACTATATTTCTTTGATTGGAAATACATCTCTCGAGATCTTCAAAATTGTTGCCAGAATCAGCGCACAGTATCGACAGGAGCGTAAATATGTTGACACATAATGTAGAAAGTGTCTCTTCTGCAGCTTTTATGTTGGAGCCTGTGCGAATATATAAATAAGTCTAAGTCTGCAGTAATACGTACATTAGTGTTACAACTAACTGAGAATTATTATCCACAAACCTGATGGAGGTTTCAAGGATAATAGTTGAATTAATGAAATGATGCTTCGTTTATCGCCAATCAATATCAATGATATCCCACGGTCAATTTGACAAAAGGATACTAGAGCCTCCACAACAGATGACAGAGCAGTGCAAGAGTCAACCCACCAGGATGTTCCTAATGCAGATGACACTGAATGTGTACCGACAAGGCTGAAAGTCAATTTAAAATTATTCCACACGTACAGAAAAGAGTTAATCTGCAACCATAAAACATAACCATAAAGACCTACCGAAATAACATGGCGCACAATCCACTGGAACAAATTAGCCCAGAAAAAGGCTCCGGATGAAACGGTGGAAGTAAAGATGATTTCATTTTTATCAAAATTTTGCAAATCAGTGTCAGAACTTTCGGAGTTATTAGCTGCGGGTTGGCTGAATCTGTAAATAAAATTGACGTTAGAAATGTACCGCATATAAACTAAGAAATACGCTAATCTCTAACAAAAGACTAAGCACCTTCATCCATTATCACGCTGTCTTCCAATGTTTTGCTACCAAACAGTTCTGACAATGTCGGAACCCAGTAAACATGCGACAATAATTTTGTAAATCCGTCTAATACTGGCCAAGGGGGAAGCTGCAGATTTTTACCAATTTGTGCGGACCTTGCGATGTCATCGGACATGGCAAGCAAATTATGTAGCGAATGCGCTGCGTGCTGCTTCACAATAGCTGGTTCTTCAAAATCCATTAATGCGCTATACATAACCACAAATTAATAACTCTTTTCAGGCTTTGCGTTAAAAACCTGTAAACCTACGTATAGCAATTGATCCAAATCCTATCAGGAGATTCCAGTATAGTCATTAGAGCAATTGTTCCTTGAATATTGCGACCCAGAACTTCCGAAATCTGTAACGTGCACTGTCCAGTTTAAAAAATCTTTGAAACATCAACAACACTTTAATATTTACTTGGTATCCCAAGGCTCGAACTTTCACATCTCTGCTATCCCACATACAAGGAATTACGGCACAACAAGGACCAATCCAATCCGAGTTTGGCAGAATTTTAATTTCCGTAATGACGACCAGAAGGTGATACAGTGACAAACTAGAATAATAGAGAGCCCCTTGATTTCGAAAACTTTCGTCAGATAAGCCACTACTGTTTTCCTGTAGGGAAATTATCAGTTCAGTAATCCGTAAAATCAATGCCACACTGAACTTTGAATTTTGAGATAGTTGAGTTGCCACTTCGGTTGTACAAGATAAAGTTGCTATTCCCTTCGAAATTGGTTGTAAGACAGCTGTAAAAATCAAATACCATCAAGAACAATACCAGGGTTAGAAAAATAATTACCGTGATCGAAAAGCTTACCCGAATATATAAATCCTTGGTCGCCAAGTTTGTGAACGATTTGACACAGAGTGTGGAATAAATTCCACTTAAATTCAGCGTAAGAGGGATTTGACGCTTTCTTCATAATAGTAAAATAAAAATCAAATAGAGACCGCAGAATACTTGGCAGCACCGTTCCAACAAAAGGAATGTCAGGTTTTAAACAATGAGAACTCAGTAACCTTTGAAGGGCACTCCCATTCTCCACACATAGTGGGAAAATCCACTCTTCTAATTTTTTGCTTCCAGTTGTCAAATTTTTGATGATGTATGTAATTAGATTCATAACTTTGATAAGTAGATCTTCGTCTTCAACACAAGTGGGTTCCACACAAAGGAAACGATAAAATGAATCTCGGAAGGGTAATTCATTACAGATGTAATCCAGTACACCTGAGCCAGATCTGCTGTTAACTGCCAACGGAAGAACATATCCCCACAAATTATCAATTGCATGAATAACGACCTGATGTCCAGTAGCATTTTGAATAGCAAAAAGCAATTTTAAAATCGCTTCATGGGGTTTTAAAATCTGGCTTTGAATTTGTAAATCTTCTTCTTTCGTATTTTGTCCATCTTGATCCTGTATATTTGAACCAAGATTATCCACCAATGGAGACGCATATTTAAGCAAATACTGATGAACTTCAGGCCACCCAATCGAAAGTAGTGGACAACGACTCAACTTTCGAACACATTGTCGAACATCATAGGCCAATATAAAAACTTCATTGTTGACTTGAATAGCCTTCAAAATAGATGAAAAACACATTGCCAGAACGGCACTATTGATGTCTTCACTATTCTTTTCGTAGCAGTATGCCAGATCAAGAAGAACTTCCTGTAGACCTGATGAACATGAAATAAAGTAAATTCATAGTTCAGGAGAAAAGGAAAGGAATATCCCGCGAGGAAATAAATTCCCCACAATGTTATTCATTAAAGCTGTAGCCAACAAATGATTGTCCATGTACCCCAACATACTAAGCAACTCTGAACTGTGCCGTAATTTATTAATATTACCTAGAGAAAGTATTTTGTAGTCAACAGGGAACGTGTGTGCACACTTGCAAATTGTTAATGCAAAACTGTCCAACAAAGCCCAAAGGTGAAATTCTTTTGCATGGAATAGCAACGTCCTAGACAATCCTTTCAGTAGTTGACACATTGTTCCAACAAACGAATCAGTGTTAGGTGGTCTGTGGTGAGAAGCGAATGAGGACATTCCACTGTACTGATTTGGGACGAAAGCCTGAATATAACAAATTATAAATAATTAAATTGATCTTGACTGAAAGGCGAGTGTTCTTGAGAGACCTGGCGTTTGGTTTCAAAAAATTCACTGGAATTCAACTGCATCATTCTGATTCTTAGACAATTCGATAACTGCAATAGTCCCTGTGATGCAGCCTCAGGAATTTTGGGATCATTCCACGGTGATTCTGCAACTTCCAGAAACGCCTATTTAGAAAAATTACATACGTTACGTCAAACATATTTTACCAATGCCTTAAGACATACCATACATAAGGCTGACTCTTGAATAAAAACTTCCGGAGGGTAATCCAGTAGTAAGACATCACAAAAAAAGTATGCAGTGGACAAAATTAGTGGCTCGTTCTTGGACAACAGAGATTCAATTGTTGATGCTAGTACTCTTCGATCAGTTCCAGCAAGGTAAATGGAAGGAATTGTAAAATGGAATCCTGATGCCCAACTAGTGTTTAGTAAACTTTGTAACGATTGATTGGGAAAATAACTGTCCCCAGCCGAATGATCCGACATATTCCTATCCAGGTTTCGATCATCCAATCGTCGAATTAAAATATCACCTACACCTCCGCCATAATCGTCATACTTGTCTTCGTAGGAGTATGATTTTTCGGTTGATGTATTCTTTTTTATTGATCGATTTGACGCATTATCATCCCAAACTTCTGGCGAACCTTCGAATAGAATTTCATAACTGAAAGTACTCATTCGATGGAAAAGAGTATCGAGTAAAATCTTGTTCTCCTCATCCAGATATGTCGTTAATCTTGCCAGAACGCTGTCCAATTTTTCACCAGCCACAAATTGCCGTACGTTGTCGTACTGTATGAAATTAACAAATTGTAGTATGACTTATTAATAATATTAGACATAAATAGTATTATTCGAAAAAAATAAAACCTCAGCCAGTAGGAGAAACAATTTCAAAATATATGGAATTCCTTGAACAGCCACTGCAATGTTTACGGACCAACTCCTTCCTCTTGACTCCTGATTGGGGGATACATCCTCGGTAGCCTCAATAGTTGCTCTCAGCCAATCTGATAATCGATGTAAAAGATCAATCCGTCGACTCAGGTAGTCCGTCGTGACAATAGAGCATTCCACTTTCCCAAGAATACATTTCAAAGCCCTCAGTCGTACGTCCCAAAGTTCATGATCTGAAACAGTTTATATATGTACACAGCTATAAACAGCACCAACCGTTTTCTGGAATAAAATACCAACTTTCACACGCCATGTTTTCGATCGACCAACACCAAGGCATGGCGAATACAATACAATTGACAGACACGAAGAGTTTAAACAAATAATAGCGTCCATCATGCAATCGTTATTTCCCTTTATCGCATCACATGAATACGATTACGGGACAATTACAAATCGTAGTCTATAAAACAAGGTGGATCTATACCTCCCTAGCAATAAAAATAGTAGCGTTGAAAGAGATAGTGGTGGTAAATAATAGCTGTGCACTTACCTAAATTACCGATCAATTCGTTCGCACCCTGAAAAGGGGTTTGAGTTTCAAGAGGACAGCTCCTGTCATTTATGTGATTACTCAAAACCTTGGAGGTAGAAAGGTTGGATAGGGAACCGTCCATTATTAGGAACAAATGAACTGACTGTTTATCGAGGAGTCGGACTTCGAACGGATATAAGAGGGGAAGAATCGATCGAGCAATTAATTCCTTCCTAATCTTGTGGTTGAGCACTCAGAATGGTGGAAAGGTCAACTACTGAACAGTAAACTTTCGAACCCGCAACTTCATCAAAGTCTGAAAGTCTGAAATACAAAGTTTCCACACACTGCATGAAATAATACTCAATAAAACATTTATAACATTTGGGCAAATAAATGTCCACAAATATCTGCTACTCACTTCAAATGAGGGGATATATATTCAAGAACGAGAAGACGACCACCACTCCAAATCCATCATCACATAAAATAATATCAAACTTGATCACGTATCGAGCTGTAAAGAAAAAACACAAAAACTACATCAATAACAACACAATCATCCATTTCATAACCATCCTACTACAGTAAGAGTTACGCTATAAATAATCCTTTCATATCGATCAAATAAGAAAATGTAGCAAAATCATGTCAACATATTGATCAAACTAATTAATCTATTTTCCTTTCCTTTCAAACTCATTCTCCAGCATTCATTATTCATTCCCATTCACTTTCGCCAGTTGTAAACCAATGTACATATGGGTATTCTTGATATCTCGACACATGATTAAAGTAATTGAAATCAGACACCTCATGTAGCAACTCCTCGTAATCAAATCGGATGACCCCACAATACAAAACTGACAAACAAAAAAATCTAATTTTCTTGATAGCCTTAAAATTATTTTCATATTTTCTTTTGAAAAGTATTGGGAACGTTGTGGTAAGATTACTTACTAAACAATTCTTAAAGAGGTCCGATTGTTGTGATTTTGATAATTTTCATGAAATTTTCAACGGTTGTTTACCTCCCAAGTTCAAAAAGGACATTCTTGTTTTATTCCCAGCCTCACCAGGGGCAAATATAGAATAGTTCCAATCCTGTCTCTCTTTGTCCATTCTGCCACAATTCTTTTCATTTTCTATCAAACGCAAATGATGGTTAGGAATAGCCACAAAAACCTAATTCTCCAGTAGTCAGACCTTCTCAATTGGGCCAAAGGGGCTCTACACAATTAAGTCCACTTTTAGAATCCCCCTAAATATGCCCCCCACAAAGAAAACATATTTTAGAAGAATATGATAAAAGTTGGAAAATTATAAAGGGAATAATTGATGGATGTTCCCTGGTCCATGTGATTCCTGCGAAAATGAGCTTTTTGGGTGTGCAATATCAAATCCAATTTGTTCACTTTAGATCCTTTACTCTTGATCCGAACGGAGAAAGTCAGACAAAATATTTTCTTCTTCTTTCGTCTTCTTTCTCTAAAATAACGTCATGTCGTGTTCATCAATAATCAGCGTTTAAAACAAAGGAAGATCATTCAGTGCCATCCTATCTTCCATCATCTATATAGCTTTTCACAAGGCAAGGTAAGTTTTTTTTAAATTCTTATCCCATCCACTAGCACCCTGCATGTTATGGTGATCAAGTTTAGTTTAGTTAGTTGAGGTAGATAAGCAACATGTATGTACGTGTCACCATAAACCTAAACCTGCATAATGCAGTGTCGTGTTAAAGTGTTATCTGAGTTGATTTGGCAAGAGTTTAGACGTATTATGCAGTGGTAGAAGAGAACAGTTAAATAGAACATTTAGCTATTTGCACTTGATTTTCATTCATCCGTTTGCACAGCCATGCAACATTAACATTGCTTGCATTCATACCGCTACAGGAACTGCAATTAGTAAAAAAATAGTTTGGGTTTTGTTTGACCCTGCGGAGAAAGTCCTTGAGTTGAGAAAGGGTGAGTTGAGCCAATATTTTTTCTGTTTAGCATCACACACTAACAAAAACATACAATAGTCATTTAAATGTACTTCAAATTAATACAGTTACTAGTTCAGTGAGAGGTGTGAAGATTTTTTTAAATGTGAAATTTGTCATTTATGCTATCTTGTTTCGTCCGTCAAGTTTAGTTTATCATCGATCGATACCGTATCATTCATATCATGACATCAGTACTGGGTAATATTAATATTCAATTAAAATATCTAAAACAAACATTCATTAGATGTCAATCATTGCAATTGAAACTGTTTCTGAAATCTGACGTCTTAATGCATAATGTAATATTTGACATTCTTGGGTTTTCTAATTTGCAGATCAAAAGCCATCTAGAACAGTGATAGTAACGACAGTGTTGTATAATTTCTGAAGATTCAAGACAATTGAAGGCTTTGAAGGTACTGCTGAAATCCGAACGAGGAAGAATTTTGAATTATACTGTTTGTTAATTGGGGCTGATGCAAATAGTTATAAAAATTAAACCAAGTTGCACACCAAAATCAAAGGAACATTTGGAAAAATGAAGAATGCCATTTAAGGATTTTTAAGGAACCAATCGTCAAATCGTGTGAATATACGAATCTGGCATGAGCATGATTCTGGCGAAGTCACCTTCATTGAATATTCTATCCAGTTTTTCAGTTTGTTTCATTCAGGTAAATGCATT
>JAQIWQ010001623.1:0-10250 GCA_034695825.1 Folsomia inoculata
AAAACGCTAGCCTTTCTGTCACTAGGTCGAAACTCGGTCGAATGTTTATTCAAACTAATGGGGTGCATGCAATGATGCAATCAAATGATGCTGCTTCATGGAAATTTAAGAGAATGACTATCGCTTTAATAATGTTGAGCATATTAAATGCAAAACTGGGTGACCTCTAATAGGGACAAGATTTTCTCTGCCGTAAATGCAAAGCAGTTTGAGAAAACCAAAACCAAATGGTAATTTGCCCTCCTAGACAAAGTTGTTACGTTTGTAGTTTTGTCCACAAATGAATTATTAGAGTCCATCTTAAATACTCTGCAAAAAATTGGTGGTAGTTCTTTTGAACTGGAGTGTTTAGGGGCACTGGACCGTTTGGCAAAGTAAGCAAAATAGTATGAACTACTATGTTACATATTGTAGACATAAAAACGCACACAAGTCAACAACGTAATGGAGCGTAATGAGCCGTGAGAAAAGTTGGAGTAATTAGTTCATTAGGGAGAAAGTTAGTTGAGGATGTATGATTGTGGTTGAAGGGGATGACGGCTCCCTACTAGCATATACTTGTGTGCATGAGTTTGTCAATAAGTGATTGATTGAGGCAGAGTGAGACGAATGGACTTGGTCACAATATCGGGTATTTATTGAACATGGGAAATTGAGACGTAGGATATTAACAGAATTGAGTGACTAAAACAAGCTAGCTATAGCTTGTATGTAGTTGTAATAAACCATAAATTTTGTATACCAATATTTTCTCTTCATTCTCTCTTGTGGTAGATGGACTCTTCTACCCTGGTTAAATTTCTGTTGGTGGACGTGAGCAGTTTTGAATGTCAGTCAAGTATGGTGCCCTTATGGCAAGTTAAAGAATGGGGCGTCCCTCAGTACATATGTAGGGGAAGGGAATGCTGGGCGATTATTAGAGAATGGTAGTTCGCAGGAGGTGTAAAGGTATGTTATAAAGTGTAAAATGTTCAATGCGTGTCATTTGTTTTATTTCTTTTTTTCGCCATAATTTAAAGCAGTTTTCTTACGTTACTCACTTATTTCTTCTGATTCTTCTTTTGATACTATTGGATCGCATCATTAAACTAACCTTTAATAGCTTTAGCACAAAGTAGTTTGTCGAAATTCAAATTTTTATTGGTAAAACTTTCTCCATTAGATCAGCGAAAGTAAGAGTAGCCAATGAATACAGTTTTGTACCGTTTTCGGATTAGAATTCTTTGATAATGTAAAATGTGATGCATCTATAGATTGAACCTGCCAGTAGCGGATTGAATGATTCATTTGATTTTGTTTTCACAATGATTCAATAAGCGTCCAATATTTGATAATGTACTCATTTTTTACCCGGGACTGACTTTTTCTTATCATTCTATCCATCACTATTTAGTAGTGAAGAGTTTGGAGAAAGTCTGTGACTTTATTGAACATGATGATGGATCTGGATCCATCACCTTACTCACTGCCTAATCTTCTTGCTGCTATCGACATAGGCACTATGCTCCAAGGAAATTTTTTCCTGTCGATTACTTCATTCTCAGTTCAAAATCTGCTGTCTATCGCCTATCTGATGAATGCATGACGACTTGCACAAGAATGCACAAGCTCCAAAGCTGTGAACAAATCGGGGTATGTAAGAACAGGAAGTGATGATGTTGACGAGAGGGGAGAGACAGGTCCTTGGATCTCATTATAATTGAGCCCAAGGGTGCTAACTCCTATCCGATCCTTCTATGTATCTATACCACCAGCCAAACCCTAAAAGAAAGCGACTAAAAGACAAGAGGGGAACCAAATCATATGCAAAGATTCACTCACATCAGCCCAAGTTCACCCTTTCTGGTTTACTTACAAAGAAAAGAGGAGACCCTTAGTATTTTCCCTGTCTCCCAGTGGGACTTCTGCTATGCTTGTAAAAGGAGTGTTGTTTTTTCAAGGAAATTTACAGAAGAACTTGCTATTCCTTGGCTTAAAGTTACATTGGATTTCCCAAGTAATTCTACACATTTGGTTTTCATTCCTCCATTACATTACATAAATAGGAAAGAAGGAATGCGAGGGTTCCGTCCGACCCTGTAGTGACTTTCTCCACTTATTTGCAATGAAGCATCCTAATTCGTGTAGATAACATTTGCTTGGTTGCGTTGGTTAGTGGCTTGGCTATACAACTTTGGGTTCTTCTGAGACGGTTATTTATGTTAAGACGCTAACATTATAGCTACTACGTTGGTTATGTAATTGGTTTATAATTTGTGTCCTGGTTTTCGTCGGGATAAGGAAAAGTCCTATAGTAGATCTCTTGATTCTGGATGATTCCAAGGGGATATGTTGATGAATTTGTTGGTCAATTCGGGGGGCAGGCTGCCGTGTGGGGTAGTATATAATGGGCCTATGAAAGAGGTGGAATCAGCCAGAGTGAATTCTAGAGGTAACAACAGTTTATTTAATGTTAACAAACAACATGAGCAATCAGGAGTTGCTTCATCATCATTTTCTGTTACATGCTCTCAACATTTTATTGTTCATCTAATATATATTGTTTTCTCCAGAGAGGATTCCCTCCCGTCATTTTGTATTGGACTCGACTGCCAATGTCCAAAATGCCGTGGAGGCAATCGCCCAAGAAACTTTGTGTTCTGGAAGCAGAGTAAGTGGAGTTGAGTGATGTTTTCTTGAAGCAAGAAAAAAGAAAGTTTAAGACAAACGTGTTGCAGTTAAATCGACATCGACAAACTAGCCATTGGTTGATGGCAGTGTGGGCTGGGTGAGACTTTGCTTTGTGAGTTAGTGTTGCTGATATTGCAACGGTTCTGAAGGTCATGTTTTGTTGCCCTTGTACAGAAAACTGTTGAAAGAACTGAAAAATGGGGAGACTCTGCTCTGTGTTTTTGCTTATGCCAATTTTTCATAAATGATTGCATAGTGGCTTGACACATAAAGTAGAGAAAATTCAGTTTGTTTGAGTGTAAATCAATTTTCCCCACCAAGAAGGCACTAAGAAAGCTTTAGTTATCAATAGTCACAGGATGATTTCTTTCATTTTTTGTGGTTACACAGTTTTTGAATGTTGCCAAGAATGAGGATACTAAAAAGAAAGAAGAAATCTCATTTTGATAGCATTGCTTCGTAGCTTTCACCCTCTTTACCCGGATGAAGTAGATTCTTGGAATTATTCCAGGTGAACCGATTCACTCGTTCACTCCTCTTTGTACATCAACCCATTGAGAACTAAGTCGTTGGAGCAAAAACTGGGGACTCTAGGAATCTCAGAACGAGATTTCTCCATCACTAGCAACCACCACAAATCCATTGATTTCATTAGGCCACCTTCAACCGGACACTGCTCTTAAAGCAATTGGAGAAAGTTGGTGATGTTGGAGTGAGTTTTTCTTTCTTTAATCCTCAATTATAAAACCAGTCACGAAACAAGTCAATTTTTTATAAACCGGAAATGGATTAATATTTCAACATCAAAGTTTCCAACAAATGATGATGACTCCAAAGTGAGGTCATACCAAGTAACACCCGTCGTTGAAATATGTAATTATTGCAAATCAACATCTGTGCACTTCTGGATACTTTCCCCATCCTCTGATTTGACCCGACCTACAATTCTCTCCAACTTGGGAACTTCCGTGGACCTGGAGCCCACAAAAGTTGGGAGACCATCTCATCTTCTTTGCGTGATTCCATATAGATCCAAAGCTGAGCTAGTGTCATTAGCGAATAATCAAGGTGGAGACTGCTTTCTCCGAGTTTGAGCATTTGGTACTGATCCTACGTTTATCCAAGTGGTCTTGGAGAAAATCAAGGGGATTCGCTTTTGAATTGATTTGAAATTTTGTCTCATTTTTCTCCTAAACTGTTATAATCTTTAGACGCAGTCAGATATTTTTGCACCAGGTGCGTTGTATAGTTGAGAAACTTTTTCAGCATCAAGTTTCTAGTCATGTCTGATAGAGACAATTTCGAAACAATCTTTAGCCAGTGCTAAATACGAGAATGGGGTCGGTCAGTCATTTACACAAGGAACTGTAAGGGTGGTAGTAGTAGGAGTTTCGTTCATCATTATTATTCTCCTTGGCACAGAGATGGGCTTAAAATTACCAAGTTCCCAACAAAGTTTCTTCTACACCACTGCTGCTACTACTACTACCTGACTATGTGACTGGCTGAGGTGACATTTTAACAAGATCAATTAGTAACATACTTACTCGGAGCAAGTTGTTGGTTGTATACTTTGAGCTCACCTACATTTGAGTAACTTTTGAGAAATTTCTAAAAACCCGTGTAGAATGGATCGATGATGTCTTTTCTCTATAATATTTAAATTCTATGTACATACTACGGTTTGTTTGCTATACGAAGAGATAAGAAGGGATGAGGATGACAACAAAAGGGAAGAAGAAAGACAATAACTTTTCCACATAATTAATCAGCCCTTGAATGAACCAACAAAGGATTTAGAATTTAGACGGGAAGAGGCATATGCATTCTTTCTTTCCTTCATTTATCACTATGCACCACCACAAATCTTGCCTTGGTTGGTTGAGATTTAAGTGAAAAGAAGTTTATTTTATTAAGCATAAAGGGAAGAAGTGGTGGGTGGGTGGTACTTGTCTTGTCGTCGTGGTGGAAGAAGGGAAAGGATTGTCAGATTTAATTCTAATTAATAGCTTGACAGGTGTTTGCCATTAGAGTTGAGCATAGATATACTACGAGGTTGATACGTATTTATCTAGTAGGTAGGTTGGTTGGTATAGCAAAGTTTCTGTATTGTAGTAGTTGTAAGAGTATGGAGAAAGGGATTGATGGGATAATGTCTTGGTGAGTCTATATAGAATGAAATAAAGAGACAGGGATCAGAAAGAATAAGGCCACTTTGGAAATGACGATAATTTTCCTCTAGTGTCTCAAAGTCTCATCCATCTCTGCAGAATGCGTATAAATGTGTAAACTACTGAATGTACTATAGACTTGCTAGATACGATACGATGTGATGCAGTTTAGTGAGCACTTGTCTCAATAATCTCACTTTGTGACAATAAGAACTTTGTTGTTTACTATTGTTATTTGTATTGGATGGATGCCGTGAAGGGGGACAATATTTGGGTGAATTCAAGTGGGAAGAACAATGAAGGGGAAGGATTGACCAATATCAGTAGTAGACTCAATGAAGGGTGCTCCTGCTCTTGGCTACTGATGCACAAAAATAGGGAAGGAAAACAAGAAGAAATAAAACGTTCTTCTTCTTTTGGAAAGTGAGTTCTTTCTCACATTTCATTTATTTGGCTTGAGCTATATTGCTTCATTCTAAACTATCCTATCTTCTACTACCAAATACAAAAAAAACTAGTCGCCTAAAGAAGAGAAAGTCGTCTAAAACGAAAAGAGTAAATCAAGCAAAAGTAAACGAAAGGAATGAAAAGGAGAGAAAACTGTATCTGCGGATTGTCAAAAATGAAATTTAACACATGGAATTGGACAAGTTAGTGAAATTAAACCAGTTGGTTTTGAATTTAAAAAGGGTTTTGCCATATGCAATTAAACTTTTTTTGAATGTCCAATTTTTGATAAAATCCAGACTGAATGCTCCATTTCCCAACACTTTAGGGTTGATAGTATTCGAGGATAGGTAGAAGATAGAGGCTAGTACAGTTTGAAGAAAGAATACGACACTATTTCATCCCTGCGTTCAAGCTTTATGACTTTCTTCTTTAACTTTCTCTTTTCTCTCGTGATTTAATACAATAGAAGGATGGAAGAGGTTTTCTTGCTTGCTTTCTTACTGCTGCTGAGTCCACTTTACGCCTTTACTGTTTACCCTGAAACTTTATCCCGTCTTTATTTCCTTTCCAATCCAGGAAGATATCCACATAAAAAGTCATTCATCTTCTCTGTCGCTTTTCCCCACCTTGATCTTTAACTGAACCTGGCTGTTTTTTTTGAAAGATGAAACATGTTCTGGCCGCAGATTTGTTCCATTGTAGTAGTAGTAGTCGTAGTAGTAGTAGTACTCGTACAATCTGACTCTTTTTACTAGAAATCTTCTTTCTGCTCCCTTGACAGAGATGGATTCTAACCAGCAGAAGCGGAAAAAGGCTGCAAAGTGTGGGCTTCCATCACCCAACTGCAGACTGTAGATCGACTACATAGTGGACTCTGTTTTAGTTGGTTATACAAAGAGGAACGACTTGGACTGTGGAGTGGGGGTGTGCTGGTCAAGATTAGGGAAGCTTGTAACACAAATCGAAGTGAATTGACGACGCTAACCCTTCGGTACAAGACTTCTGTGGGGATGCTACTAGCCAACCCGAGGAAGATTCCTGTGACGTCCCTTCTTCTAGCGTTGCTTTCCCCTGTAGTAACGGTGACTAGAGGGAATGCAGTAGTTGTGGTGGGGGTTGGGAAGGGAGTGTCAAAACATGTGATTACTGGGGTTGAAGCCACACTACCCTAGGGATTGGTCAGTTTCAGTTCCTCTCCCGTCGTAAAATCTTTATCTCAACAGCAAAGTTAGTCTTGTATGGGGTAGCCCTGCCTGTGAGTAGAGTCTCAGGTAGTGAAGAACAGAAAGATGTTGGATTTGAGCGCTGAAGAGATTGTGGGTCAAAAGTGTTTAGGATTTCATACTCTGGTACTGGATGGGAAATTGGGTAATCTCAGTGGGACCCAAAATGCGTTGAGTTCGTTTGCAAAATTTATGGGAGTAGAGTAATTCAATTGTAAATGTCAGTTAAGAATGGTTTAATCGATATCTGAATAAAAGGAATTTATTTTCTCATAGCTGATGCTAAATGAAGTGGTTGTCATACAGAATGCTAAACTTTGATATGATTACAAAACAAAATCCATCTTATTTCAAGTATATCACATCATCATAAATTTAAACCAGTAAAATAAACTTTTTTTATGGTTTCCCAAAGTAAAATTTGGTAGCATTATTATTTCCTCAGGGAAGTGCAGGTCACTTCACGGTGATGATGATGTTAAACTGAATTTGACACTTTCTCTGAAGCGCCCAAGAAGCTTTTGGATGAGATTACGCCAAGTATCACACCATACCACCATCATAATTCTGCATGTAGAAGGAAGCCAAAGAGGAATTTAGGTGGATATCATCTTGGGTCAAAGATGAAGGCAAAGTGAGTGAGTTATGCTGAATTATTCAGGAGAACACTACGTGCCTCAATTTCCATTGAAAATGATAATAATATGTGGGAACGAGGAGCTCAGCAAGAACTTCAACTTCTTCATCATCCATCCCAACCCCCCCTAAACTCACCCACCCACAGTCGCATTCATCGTTTGCAAATATTATTGAACTCACGAAAAGTGGTTGGTGCGGAGATTTGGAAACTGCTTCTGGATATGGCTCAAATGCATAATATATTGTTGTGGGAGATAGAGGAAGGAAATCGGCTTTAGATGGAAGATTTACTCTTTTTTATCCAGAGAAAGGTAGAAAGAACAAGATCCATCCCTTTGCCACCTTTAAACCCATTTAACGTATCTGACGTGACTTGATGGTACCTGCTGGACTTTCTCCAATGCTAAAATATTACCAAACCAACCATTTTTTATAATGTACAGGATACATCAGCTCATCTTTTCCAGAGTGTGATTTTTAGAGATATGGTATGTGTACAAAATCAGATAGAAAATCTCTATCCAACTTTCTCCTTCTCGGATAGATGGATGGATAGATGGATTCTTCAAGAGTTGTGAGAAAGTTAAGCCATTTTGAAAGAGATATTGAAATTTGACAGCTTCATTTCTGTACTCTTTCTTTTCATTGTAAAAAAGAGTTGGTGGCATGTATCAGATAATAATACAATTTATGACACTGGATTCTTTCTACACATCGAAGGAAGGAATTCCTTCACATCTCACCTGACTTACAATCTCTCTTCAATTTAAAATCGGGTTTCGAGAAGGCTGAATGTAGTAGGAAACCTTATCTGTTGGGGAAAAAGTTTTGTTCGGCTCGTTCGTACCAAAAGGTTTCCTTACTGCCAACATCATGATATATATGAGATGACATAATGTCAACTACTGCAAGATGATACCCATCGTTATCATAAAATAAGTTTGCTAAGCAATTATTCCAAAACTGTTAAATCATTCACTTAGTTTATTAGTTACATGTAATTAGGTGACTTCAAAGGAACAGGGTAACTGAATAATTACATAAGTGTAAGTATAATGGCAAATTCAGTAAACGGTGTATTTCTTTGTGTCTACACCAACGAACCATACATAAGACCACCTTGATCATTTCAACGTCATGTTATATTATATGAGCAATCTTCACTTTCAGTGTGTATGTCATTCGACTCGAGTTATTCACAAGATTTATGTCAAAAGGTTAAAGGTTCTGGCACTACGATGAGAACATGAAGAGCTGGTTAGTTCTCTCGATGGTAGATTCCTTAGAGAAGTGTAAGTGGAAGTGCTGTTCAACTTTTCATGAAGTACTCTTCAACTGTTGGGTTGGTGCTGAGATGGCAAGAAGTTGAAGTTGAAGTTGGACCAACATTTACTGTCCTATCGTACTATGTGCTTTCTCTCAGGTCATGTCTACTTCTGACGACGGGAAGAATGTGATGCATATCTTTTCAGGAGTCATGATAGGATAGCAACTACAGCTAAGCTAGAACTGCTTGCTCTTTTACTTATACAATGAAGGAGATCGAAGGGAAGGAATTTGCTTCTTAACCCCAAAACCACATATTCTGTCACTTGAGTCCCTTTTTGTTCCGCCTTCCTCTTTCTGCTCAAGACAGTCCAATAATACATAAATACCTGCATACAAAGGTATGGAAAATAGGAAAGAGATGCATCGTTTTATGGTTTACAGTAAGCGACACGTACCTAGGTCAAGTCAGGATATGATGGCTGGTCAAATTAAAAGTGCCACGACCACTGTATGGCATTTCTATACATAATTATTGGATACGTTGAATAAGTACGATTGGACTAGACTTTTATGTAATGCTGTGTATTCGTATTATTGAAAGAGCTTTTCCTTTTGTATATGCAAAATGTGTAAGACGTGCTTAGTGGAGTCGATCTGCTTTCTACTCTGGAATTTGTCCCAAATCCGCAACCGTCTTTTGGGGAATTTCACATACAGTTTGTGTGCATACTTTTTCTACGGAGGAATAAGTATGCACTGCGCTTTGATGGCTTGGTAGAAATGAGTGTCACTTCAGTTTCACCACCTCACATTATTAAGTAGCGGAAACTACTTTATGTGAAGTTTCTGTATTCCAGTCTGTCCGTCACCTCAATGAACATGTCAACTTTTTAAAATTCTGTTTTCGAATTTCAAAAGTGAGGATGAATTCGAGAATGGATGTGTCTCTCATGAGAGTCGGGCACCGTGGGGATTTGCTTTCTAAATTATATTATTTGCCGTCTATTCATTTTTTGTTTGACAATTTTTATTTTCTGAAAACTCTCAATAATGTTCAAAAACCTCTTCTGGTCGCCGACATTGATTCTTTATGCGGCTATTCATATGAACCCTATTGCACCTGGTGACCTTTCACTTCCGCTCCTTTCTTACTTGTGATTACCAGGAGTTTATTATTACTACCATTATTGCTTTCCCTAGCTGTCTCTCTGTCTGTCTTTCTGTCTGTCTACATATACGTGTACTTTCATGTCCACATGTTAAATAGGTGACAACGGTTGAACTTTGTTGACGACTAGAATATGTCAACTCAAACCCAACCACCCTTTTTTGGTGCTTGTTCAATATCATCCAGATATTGCACCACGGTATAATATTGACATTGAGGTCGAATGTTTGTTACATTTTTTAGGAGGTTGAACAAATTGCTGGGAGGTTGAGTTTGAGTTTAGTTGAGAGAGCTGAACCAAAATGTTTAGTCTTGTCTTAGGATATTTTATATGGTGTGTTATGTTATGCGGTTGAAATGCGGATGGGATGCAGATCATACAAGATTTTGCTTTCTCTTACACTTACCGAGTTTGCAGTATTTATGTTAAAAACAGCTCGTGTTGTTACTGCGGCTTGCGACAAGTTTCTTTGAATATATCGAGTGTGGTTTGGTTTCAATCTACTCCTTTGGGTTTCTCAATCATTATAGGGTTTGTGTATAAATACTGTATAATTGTTAGATGTCATCTTTTTAATTCTGCGGTTCCAGTGAAAGCTAGTTTGGATAATTTTCTCAATACAAATTTAATAAAATTTGTGCAAAAGGAAGTAATCCAAG
>JAQIWQ010001624.1:0-10250 GCA_034695825.1 Folsomia inoculata
CTTCCGTACGCAGCATGAATCAATAGTTTTTGATCCTGTATAACAATAAAAGATTATTATGGCTTTGCTAGTCTAAAAAGAACTACAGAATAACTATACTATTAACTCGCATTACCTGAACCAAACTTCTCAAATAATCTGCCTTGTGACCGAGAAAGTCAGTGGACAATCCATCGGCAAATGAAACGAGCCCATGTGGAAAGTTATGTTGGGCCAACCAAGAGACAACTTTATGTTGCTGCATATCTGGGCGACCAGTTACATAGATAATCAAATATCCTAGCTCTTGCCAATGTCTACAAGAAAGTCAGAATAAAATAGTTACCTTTACTTGGTTCATTATTTTATTATTTTATATTTTGTTGAAACTTACCTGACGACGTCAACTGCACCAGCTCTAACTCTAGGATCTCTTCCTGTCACAGACACACTTGCTGTAAACGAACCGTCAATGCTGAACACTACACACTCAGTCTTTGGTGGAACAACCGAACAATAGAAATCTACACAGGTGTGATCTCCTCTGGAAAATGTAAGCATTAAAATTATTCTACCGCAGGTAACATTTATGAAGATTTCTTTTACCGAACAACCATTTTCACGGGGTAAATCCCATATCCCAGAGCTTTATCGCTAGGAATAGAGTAACAAATGCGGCCGTTTTTGTCAGTTACTTCTGTAGCAAGTTGACTCCATTCACCCATCGGTGGGTCTTTCATGATATAAATGTCCACCTTTTCGCCAGTAAGTGTAACCATGTCCAAAGGACCATACATAAAACGGGCTCTCAATGTCTGAGGATGTCCTTCACCAACAATTACATCATTTGCACGATGGTTAGCCGCAACATTCTAAGACAAATAATCTACAATGAAAAATGTGATCTCTAAAACTTTTAGTATACTGAAATTTGTGTTCGACCGACTTTTAATTTTACGGAAGTCCTTTTTTTGATCCACTTTTCCCGTGGTTGATTCGGAGTAAATACCCTGACTTCCCTTTCGTCTTGTGATAAGAGTGAATTTGACTCTTGGAATCCAATCTAAAACGTGGATAAACACAAAAATATATTCTTATATATATTTGCACACCAACTTATAAATTATGTGGGCATCCGGGCTGCTAACCTGCCGTAAAATAAAAGCAATTGCGTCCGTTGATTCCCAGTAGCTGGCATGAAACAGGTGAGGTAGTGAGTGCAGTGGAAAAGAAGCCAATGCTTCTGGACAATACAGAGCATAATCAACACGCTTATTTCCCCACCACTTTTGCGTCACTATGAAATAACAATACTAGGAATAAGTACTCGTCCCACAAAACATCAATCTGGTTAACCTGCACTAACGTTGGTTTATCGCTTGAAGGGAAAGGGCATCCGTGAAGCCTGACATTCCACTTTGAATACTGATGTCTGATAACCGCCGGCCACAGTTGGATGTTACACCTCCAAAGCTGACGCCAGAGTCGGCGAAAAGATGGGGATTGCTCTGTATACTCTCCACTAAAATTTTGAACAAGTTGTATTACGAAGGGTAGGAAAATCCAGAATGTTTATAATACACTAACAAAGGTGGAAGGGCAATCCATCACCCAATGGGTATTTTGTATAACGTGCTACGTTGACAGGAGGTACCCCAGCGAATCTGGCTAAAATTAAATGTTGTTAAACTACTTACATAAACTAGAAGCAAACATCAAATTATCCCCGAGTGTATTGTATAGTGGTTTTGGTTAAATAAATCAAAAACGTATGTATCATATATGGATTATGCAAGCTCTGATTACGAGAAATTAAAGGTTCCAGTCTTGCAGCCAACGGATCGGTTGGATGAAACAGATTATATACTTGCTGGCAAGGGCGCGTCCACGGCACTATAACAATTATTAATCATTTCCTCAAATCTATTATATTTGTTTTAATTTCGTACGGTGTCGATCTTCAGCCTGGATTCGACGAGTCGCTAGGACTAGACCAAGTGGACTTCCAAACATAAAGAAGTCGCTGACTTCGAAATCCAATTTTGCATTCCCCGAGTCGCTTGCAGATGAGGAAGACCGCCGTCTTGTCTCTTCCGAAGGACAACGCAGGTGATCTGTGAAAAAAAAATTTTTGATTTAAAAATAGAGTTTGACATGGGCTAATCTTGTAAGCAATCAGTGTTAAAAAAGTAACTACCAGGACTTGGGGGGACTTCATCTTCATTGCCATACTGCCCAGAACATGAATGCTTCACCAATGCGTCATACCCAAGAATGGATCCCATAGAATCTCCGATGAAAACTATTTGGCCACTGAACCCATGCCCTTCTTCACACTTCAGGAAGTCTTGGTATACTTGGTTTGCGGTCAATGCGGTTTTTGACACAGCATCCAAATATTCTAATTGGCAAGTTGATACAAGAGGAATCGCGCCAATTGGAACGGATTCGTGGGTCATCTGCGGGCTATCTCCAGTCCCATAAACATCAAAACTGTAAGGGCTTATACTATAATAAATTGAGTTAGACGGGTAAACATATTTGAATCATAAATTCAGTTATTACCTGGAGAGGATAGCTAACGCATCAGTACAAACGGCTGGACATGGCACGAGTTTGACCACAACGTGACCCATCATTGCTGAGAGGTAACGGTAAGGCCAATTAAGTAACCGACATAATTGAAGGACATGTCTACGAATCTTAATTTTTCTCTTTTTGATACATTTTTGTTCAACTCATATATGTAAACACTATATTTTCGATTCGTTTTCAATGACTGCTATTAAATAATGTGTTGATGATACTTACAGGGATAATGTTGTCGTATCACAGATTCGAAAGCACCTTTGAAGGTGGTCACATCGGACTTTTTGGCAGCTAGATCCACAGTAGCATCCAAAGCACTGCCAGCGTGAAGCACCATACAGAGCACCTAATACACACATAATTTTATTCTCAAGTTTCTGAGTGTGTAATTGAAATTTGTTTGTTACAAAAATTTGCATATTGTAGAATTTTAGTAAAACTTCGTGGTTTGAGGTGTAGTATTCTCTAATTCTACATGAGATTTTGTTTAGATACAGAGTTGAGGACGCATTTCATTGATGGAGTGGACTCCGGACTCTTTCGACGTTAAAATCTAGATAATCGCTGTTGAATCTATCTAACGACTCACCGTGGTACTGCAAGCAGTAGCCACTGCGGCATTTCCGGGAAAAATTGTTGGCGACCCCGGCAATGACGCCTCGACACTTCCACGGCTGAGAAGCACCTTATGCCTTTCACGCTCCGTGGTCATTCGGTGAAGAAATGGTTGGTTGAATATGCTGTCATCTAAAAAAACAATTAACGGCTAAGTCAACAATTACAGTTATCCATAAGATGACTCTAAACGCACCCTTTTTTAAACTTGATTTGGCAATATCTTCATTTTGCGGGATAAGATCCAAGGAACTCCATTTAGTTAAGGAGACCGCGTCATCTTCGTCTGAATAATAGTTCAAAGTATTGAGTCCAATAAATAATTAAATTATTAATATTAATAGCAATTAACTAAAAATTCTTGGTTATGCACGACACAGATGGAACATAATTATATGGAATTAGCGAATAACTCATACCTAAACAGTCAAAGAATTCCTCATCGCTCCCTTCCGAATCGGATTCTTTCTTCATCAAGCCCTCCACTTTCCAAGCTCCACCAATGTCAAAACTTTTTGTAGATTTTGATCCAGGTGAACTGAGCCCACCGGGTCCTTTCATAGCAATGGCTTTGGATGATGTATCAACAGGTTTTGTGTCACTGAGGTCGCTAATTTTTACAGTGATTTTTGGGGAGCTTATCATTTTCTTTTGATTTTCACGAGACTCGGTTTCAGCCCAATAGGTAGACTTTTTGGCACCACTACTATTATCACTTGGTTCAACATTACTGTACGGAGGAGGAGATTCTTCAACACAGCTGTATGGAGGAGATTCCCGAACAGATTCTCTGGAATCGTTTTTAACATACTCTCCGTCATCATCCCCATCCTGTTCCTCTACAGCCATCATTTTTCTTAGCGCTTCTTGCGTTTGTCTTTCTAGCTCACGGATATCACTCATTGTCATTCCATACCACTCATCTTGCCAAATCCAGGCTTGTCGATGAGCTTGAACTACATTTTTTCTTATTCCTGTAAACAAATTAGTTAAATTAAAAAATACACAGCATTTGATTCTGATTAAGCCATAACTCGGTATAATTTACCACTGTCATGAATAAATTTTTCAATTTTGCTCTGCATCCCCCAGTAATGAAATTCCACGCGACACAACTTGTACGCACACATTATTGCTTTTCCCGAGGGCGATGGCATACATTTACCCTGAGAAACAACCGTTTATAAAGACAACATGATTTCTGGTATGCTGCATGATTCATCCTACCTGGCATTCTTCCCAATATTCTTCCATCCAATTATCATCCAAAGGACCACGTGATGTTTTCTGAGAACGATAAAATCTTGGATCCTCTGCTTTGGAATAGTCTGCGTCGTGTGATTTATCCGTAACAACATCAATGAGATCTGCAAAATAAGGCAAGTACGAATTGAATACTGCCTTCTTTTTGGCTTTTATTTTTTTAATTCCCCTTACCCACGATGCGATTCCTCAGGTCAGCTTCAGTCAGTTGAAACACATTGTCTTGATGGCCGGCATCAGCGCAATACAGAGTTTCTATTTCTATAAAGAATTTTTGAACATAAGGGGAGGTATATCGAGTTTTTGTGAACGGATAAGCATTCCATGCTTCCTCTTCCACAGTTAAGGCAGATTTAGGAAGAAGACTTTTGAACCAGCCAGGTAGATGACTGCCTATATGATAGATTTTCCTCGTGTACTGCCCACTCCCTCCTGGACCGTCCTCGTAGGGTTCGTTAATTATAATTTCAATCGCACTTCCAGCTCCTTTAGATTCATCTCGACTTTTTTTCTAACATGAACAATATACAAAAACAGCGTGAACCGATTTAGTAAAAAAAACAACACATTAGCACTGGACTTACCGCTATCATGTACAACTGAGCGATTTTATACTCTTCCACCGTTAATGGAAGAGGGATTCTATATTCCTTGACCAGCATTCTGCCACTTGTGCAGTACACCTTATATCAAGACTAGATCATAGCAGCTCCCACATTTTGTACGTCTAAAAATTCTTGCAACACGACAGACGTGGTCAACATTATATTCCGATTTCCGGTTTTTTAACAATGAGTAGAGGGGCAAATGAGTGAGTGATCCCCAAATAATTCAAAGTAATGCTATGTTGTAGAGTAGTGATCACGATGAACACTTGAGAGCGTACCTACAAGAAATCAACATTATACATTAATATATGGGATTACTCCTAATTCACAAATTTCAATCACGCATATATATACAATTCTTCAGGAATTAACTTCTTCACAACATATCTATCATGTAGTAAATGATACCTTGTAAATTTTGACTAATGTCCTATAAGCTGCACATGAGATCGACTAACAACACCTAAGCTATGCTATTGTATCTGAACGACGAATTGATCGCAATAAGTCAACAAAACAACTTGGACTAGTGAAGAATAGCTTTCAAACCCTAAAGTAGAGTAAAGGTGAAAGGTGAGATATGTATGAAAAGAAAAAAAAGGTTAACGTTAGCACATGGCCTCTGGATACTTCATACACTTCTGTTCTCCCAGAGAAACTGTCTCATTCTTCATATCTCGTACTTTCTCCGAGTTAAAAGCTATCCCATCTTCCAGCCAGCAGGGAATAGAATCACCAAACTCACGACGAACAATATTCGACACGATGCTTTACGAGTTCTGAGCCACAGTGAGGGAAAGGACAGGGTAAGGATGCAAATTATTAGGCACGAAATCTACCCGACTTTTCTCAAATCTCATTCGTTCTACTTCCGGAGTAACCCGAAAATCATTTCTCCTTCCTTTAACTGTCACCTATAGTTAACAGAACAAAGTCTTTACAATCACAACTCCTAATCTGTTATTTCCACATCTGTTATGCAATGGTTAAAGTGTGTACAATTACCAAGCACAACTAATCCATTTTGGCAATCATAATTCTTGTTACTTAAAATATGTATATGATTTCAAGTGAAATAATGGGAAATCGAGTTTTCAGACAAATGCAACTCAACTTTCTCCTCGTAAGTTTCTACACCTCTCTGCAGAAGAGAATACTAAAAGCATAACGCCACTCTTATCCACTCACTTGTGTTCATCTGGCCTGGATCTCAATAGCCATCGACTTGGAGGTGGATTTCTAAAGAGTTGCTGATTAAATCTTGGTTCAATTCAAATAACTCCAATGAATGATTAAATGAAGGAGAACAGATGAATTGCGAATTCTGTTCATCATTTCCAAACTCCAAACGCCATAACTCATTGTTGGATATATGTATGAATACAATACACCAGTTCATCCAGCAAATTACAAATTCATCCAGATGCCTTGCTATTTCCTAATTTTCTATCATACTACTAGCTTTCGTTTATGTCCATTACATAAAATGTGATGTATCATGAATCAGATCATGTATTTGGTTCGCAGCTAAAAATATGCAAAACTCTTGACATAAAAACGTTACTCCACCTCCCCACCACTAGCTGTTACAATTTAATATTTGTATACGATTTTCTCATCACTGAACTTCAACTTATTAGACAAAAATCTGAGGAAAAAAATTGTGGCATTCACCAGCTTGAAAGATTGCCACCGCCCCGGCCATGAAATGAGAATTCGTTTAACTCCCTCCCACCCTCCCGTACGAAAATCAAATGCAAAAACCCACTGGACAAATGGTGAGGACCAACAACCTTGACACATAATCATGGACGATTGATGATATCAACAAATGAAACACGCAAAACTTGAATTCACCTACCTGTGATGTGATCCTTGATGACTGGTCAGATTACCACGAGATTCGATTAAGGTTCTTCAGTTGAGAGATTTGTTTGGCAATATCGTTTTCTTTAGCGTCCAAGGAAGGACCAGAGAAAGATGACAGATCAGACGAGCTCATGAGCGAGTATAAAAAGTACACGTTGGAAGTTGAAGTTGGAGGACGTCAATGGCAGAATGGAGTCGCCCATGAACTCTAACATTTGCGTTCGGTGTGATAGTAGTGGTTGGTAGGTGGGTTGGTATAATAATAAGCAGTAGAGAAAGTTCCAGCTAGCCCAGATGATGAGCCCGAATCGGATCTCTCTTTCCTCCAGCAGACTCCAATTCCAACTAAACCCCTCCAACACTACCACCAAGACCTAGACCAAAACCATATCCCCCTTGGTCTTGGTCTCGTTCAGTCTTCCCTCAGTTGGTTTTGCCACTGGTGGTATGGTGGTTGTTGTTGTTGTTGTTGTTGGCTAGCTCAATTCCTTCAGTTTTGCTTTCTCCTTCCCATTTACTTCCTTCCGTCCTTGTTTACATTCTCCAACTGAACTCCTACCAACATAACCTAAGGAAGGAAGGATGAACTTTTAGTGGACGCTGCTGAAGAATAAATTCGAGGGTGGGTGCTCATTCACTTACTCACTTGTTGCACCCACAAGCACTTACTATTTGTTCCAAACCAATCAAATGATTCTCCAAACAGGTGGAGAAAGTATTAATGATGGTTGATCTTCTATGGCGTTACTTTGATGATAATGATCTAGTTTTGCAGCTGATTAGTGTTTGTTTGTTTGTTTTCTAAATTTACTTCCCGGCACCAACCACAAACTGTTTACTTAACTTCCCCGTCTACGGGACTCGTCATTTTTGTCAACTCACTCACTCAGCTGCTTTCCTTCTCTGTCCTGTACTTGTACTGGACTGGACTGCTCGCAGATTAGGTAGATCTCTAAAAGGTATAATTAATAACAACAGTAAATATATTAGCCCTATTTATTTTGCTAATGGTTTTGCCATTTTGTTACGTTTTGTGGTCAGTGTTCGTTCAGAGTGCACTTACAGACAGATGATTGATTATTAAATGATGTTCAATGTGGGGGGAAGAAGCAAGATAACGAAATGACCTCAAGTCTTTCCAAGTTATGAATGAGTGGACTATCGATACTACCTACAGACTGACGATAATAGTGGATGCTGGAGCAAGAGAGACGCAACGCAACACGTGTTTTTCTTCCTCCAACACTCCTTGGTATTTTACATTATTACTTTACTGGGTAAAGACTTCGTGCAGTACAGTGTAATTGACGTTGTAAGTTATTTGTTTAGGTAGTAGTGTCCCAGTGATGTGGAGATAAAACATACGAGTTAACCAAAATATCTCTAAAAATTGTTGTAACGGGTGGTTCTGGTCTGGTTGCCGGAGGCCACATCATCCCGTCCCATCCTTGTCCAGTCCAGTCCTGATTGATTACTTATGCTTTCCGTGAATGAAAACAATTGGAAGAATAAACAGGTAAAAACTAAAATTAATCTGTCCTTATGTACATCTACCCCATAAAGAAAAGACGTCATGAGAATTTAGTCATACCTACCATCACACAAGACAACACAATCGCATAATTCACATGACAAGGACACAACACTTTGTTTATTGTTCCTACTACTTTTTATTGTACCCAGTGCAACATTTGATAGCTGGTAGCATCATACACTTCATGTCTACTGCCTCTGGTGGCTAAATAAAATTCATCATGACACTGTAAAACAACAAACAAAGAGAAAATAAGTTATATGGCATCCGACAGTTTGGGTTTCAAAAGTTTAAATCGGGTTGATCTCGTTGAAGTTGATGCTTCTCGAACAACGTTGTCTCTTTGAACTGTATTTTGGTATGATGGATGGGTCACATATCAGTTTCACGGATGGATGAACTAGTTCCATTATTCAATGCTTGCATTATTTTATTATTCTGTTTTGCCAAGAAAATGCTGTAAAGTATAAAGATAGACAATGTTTATGACATTATCAAATGTTATGTCTAAAGAAAGTGAAGGATGAGGCACGGGAGCGGAATATTAACTTTTATACGTATGAAGGAGGGAGGAAAACATTATAAACAGTAGGCAGTTGGTAGCATTAATAAATATGTGCATAATTGCTGCTTTCGACTTCGAGGAGCCCTAAATACATTTTGAGCACATCATCTTTCTTTATGCAAAACTCATTTTAATAAAGCTGCATTAATAACTTTCAAACAAAGTGTAGGAAAGATAATAGTTTTGAAGTAGCTTTACTACTACTGCCATGTCATGAATATTGACTTTGAGCAAGTTCATTTGATGCGGAAGCAAGAAAGCAGTGTTGATACATAACTTGGCAGTGGGGAAGAAATAAAATAGGCCATCATAGGTTGAAATTCTTTAATAAGTAATGCGACAACGATTGACAGTCTAGAAATCAACCAAGCATTTTGGTGGAACGTTTTCAGAAAGGTTGAGAAACTTTGCAGGATTTAATCAGATTTATTCGACCTTCTTTTAGGCTCAAATCTGTTTGTCAAATTTCAAAGCATAAGTATTGATGCATGCGATGGGTGGAACATTACATACAGTTCTACCAACTTATTAGTAATATCGTCACATTCAAAAGCAGGGTTTAGTTATATCTTTCTCCTGAGCAAAGAAAGAAATATGCCACGTTTCTTCATTCAGAGCTGAAACGAAGTCCTTGTTTGTGCATTAACCATGCACTGACTGAATTGAGTGAGCAAACAAATTCCGAGTAGTATCCTAAAGAATGTAATGGGGGATTTATTTCAGGTGAGATGAGCTTCAAAGTGGGAGTGAAAGTTAGTGATCCAAGTTTGTTGAATTCGTGTTGTTTTCAAGTAATAAGTAGGTACATCTTTGTACAAACTCCTTTTATGAGGACTCATCTCAAAAAAGCGTCACGGTTCCAGGCCAAATTGCAGCTTTTAGTAGTGGTAGTAGTGCACTCACTGTACTCGACTCGTCCTTTTCTCCCGAGGATATAACGCTAGAATAAAGGGGAAAGCACGTACTTCAAGTTGGCATTTGACTAGAAGAACGAGGTTGGAATAGAAATGTGCTGAAGGATCTTTTCTAAGTTTTCATCAATGCCTTCAATCCTTTTTAACTGAACTTGATCCCTGGGATGGACAACTCGATGTAATAAAAAAAGGAAAAAAAAGAATCGGAGAATCAGCAAACCTACAATTTAAGTTAGAGTTGGATTTCCCCGGGTTGGATTTTCACCTACATATTTCACCATTAATTCATTGAACGTGTCGTGAACTTTCTCTCT
>JAQIWQ010001625.1:0-10248 GCA_034695825.1 Folsomia inoculata
GGAAAAATTGTATCAGGATACCGTGTTCGACGTGATCACAAAGGGGTTGATCAATGGACACTCATCGGAAAGAAAAACCCAATGCGTCCACAAATGTTTTATCCCGTTGCAAGTAATATCACAATTACGAAAGGGGATGTTTTGGTATGCCATTTATTTTATAACATAGCATTATATTTCTTTCTTAAACATGTAATTTCTTTCACCTACAGGCAGCAAGATGCACAATGGTCAGCAACCGGGCGAGGATTACGAAAATAGGGTAAAGTGTTTTAGAATACGTAACTTTCCATACCTTAAAATCTGTTAAAATTGAATTTAAATTGCTATATAGAGCCACAAACGAAGATGAAATGTGCAACTTTTATGTAATGTACTGGATGGAAGGTACGAGCCCTTTGAATCAAAAGTATTGTTTTACGATGGGCCCTCCATTCTACTATTGGAGTCGTGGCAGACCTTGGCTGAATAACATTCCGGACAAGGAAGCTTCATCAATTTGAAGAAATTAATGAAAGAATATACAAAATGATCAAAATATGTTGATTCATTTGTTTAATATTTTTGTTATCAATCCTGTGTTACCGTCCGGATGGATTTACCTTTTTTCCTAATTTAAAGAACCGTCCTGTCCTTTCAATTGCTAGAAACAGGCAGCTGTCATATGTGTTGTGTGCATGCATTATTGACATTATAACTGAATTGTTGTAGAAAAATGTATAGTACGTATTACTTTTTTTAAATTGTTTCTGAAACTTGGTGTAATGGAAAAGACTGCTACCGTCTGAGCTATATACAAAAATGTGTTAAAATTCAATTAATTTATAAATTCCTTCATTGTCCTACTAATACCTAAAAAATATCATGTTCTATACTTTAATTGATTACTCACTACTAATAAGTCTGATAAACTATATGAATGAATGAATGAATCCCTATCAAATATTTTACAGATCCATTATAATAATCTGTTATCAGAAAATTTTATTGTGTAAATTAACAAATGCTAATAAGTTAATCTACTTGGAATAATTACCTACTCTAAATTTACTGTAAAACTTAAATAATGCGTAAGAAATATTTATTCTCTTGTGTTAAAACTATAACGCAGAAAGCATTTAAGTACCTATGTAAGAACCTTATGCAGTATTCTGAAAGTTTATAATTTTCATCATTTTTATCCTGAAAACTTAAAATATTTTACATGAATTTATAGCAATTCGAACACGAGAATAATCCCGAAATCCACTATATTTATTTATTTATTTGTGCGATTATTACTAATAATTACTAAACCTATCATCATAAAAAAAACCTATTTATTCATCAAAATATTTATTTAATTGTGTTCATGTTGAAAATAATAACTGATTCAATAATTTTAATAAAAAATGTATACTTTCAAAAAATCTTACTATCGGATAATCAATAACCAATTAGTCGGAATATCTTAATTTGATAAAATTATGATAATCAAATTAAAGATAAACAAAATATATATGGAATTATGCAGTAGGATGAGAAGACAAAGATATGTATTGAGTAGTTTATCCATAATGCCAGCAGAGGTTGACGTGTGTCGGTCATGTCTTTTAATGCGGGATCATTATTCCTCGCTCGCCTTTACTTTGCACTTTGGATTTAGTAGAGGACTAGAGAGAACCGGACGAAGGAAGGTTCAATTTTTAAACATTCATTTGGATTTTTAAATAACAATTTCGAGAATATTCTCACTAAATTTTAGTTTAATTAAAAATTAACCGGAATTTTATCTCATCTTCTCTTGTCTGGATCAAGGCCAAGAACGGAAATTGTAAGTATTCTCAGCTTTTTGAAAAGAGATGGAAAAGGTTTTATTGGTTTTGTAAAGTTTTATACGTGAATTTTATATTCTGTTTATTATTTAGGTTTATTACAAGTTATTGTACTAGTTTACGGTTATTTACAATTCACAGAATGCATAAATAATCGTTGGTATTTTATCAATTCCAGAATTGACAACGCCCCAGCAAGTTTGAGTTTGCATTGATTTTGAGGTTAACATTTGCATTTTCATTATTGTGTATTGTGATTCTTTCTTGGACTTTTGTTGGAGTTTGGAGATGTCGTCCAGTAATCACAAGCAGCGGTACAAGAACCAGGGCTTGGACTCTCAGGAACTAAGACGAAGACGAGAGGAAGAAGGGATTCAGTTGAGGAAGCAGAAACGAGAGCAGCAATTGTTTAAGAAGAGAAATGTCAACTTGGACTCGACATCTGAACCCAATCAGCTACCGGTACAATTTTTATTATTCAAAGCGTTAATGAAAGATAAGATTTAATAAATAAATTGGTTTCAGGAGGATCTTTCATCCGGAGGGACTGTGATTTCTCAAGAAATCATTCAAGCACTATTTTCAGAACATCCTGAAAGCCAACTAGAAGCTACTCAGAGGGTTCGAAAACTGCTGTCTCGAGAACCAAGCCCACCAATCAATGCGGTTATTCAAACTGGAATTGTACCAAGATTTGTTGAGTTTTTGAAGAATGAAGGCAATTGTCAACTACAGGTAAGTTAAGAAAGACTTGGTGTCTGATTTTTCATTCGCTCGTGTTAGTCTTGAATTGTATATTCGCAATTTTTCGTTTAATCGAGTATTAATTTATTAGTCTCGAGTGTAAAGTCTAAAGTGTTTGTTTTTGGTTTGGGAAATAGTTTGAAGCGGCTTGGGCTTTGACGAATATTGCTTCTGGAACATCTGAACAAACGCACATTGTCATTGAGGCTGGTGCTGTACCCATTTTTATTCATCTTTTGGGATCTCCATATGAAGACGTAGCTGAACAAAGTGTTTGGGCTGTTGGAAACATTGCTGGGGTACTGTTTTATAATCTGAATTGATCAAACAACATAATTTTGTCATAAGTATTATGGAATGGTTTAATTTTTTTTACCAGGATTCATTTCAATGTCGGGACTACGTTTTACAGCAAGGTGTTTTACCTCCTCTCCTACAGTAAGGTTGCAAAAAATGAATGCGATCGTGTACACTGGTTTTGATTTTGTGGATCCCTTTTTTGCAGATTACTGACTAAATCTACCAAAGTGACAATGACAAGAAACGCTGTTTGGGCTCTTTCGAATCTATGCAGAGGAAAAAATCCTCCAGTGGAATTCTCTAAAGTCTCTCCTTGTTTACCAGTTTTGGCTAGACTGCTTTTTCACAACGATGGGGATGTGCTGGCGGATACCTGTTGGGCAATTTCTTACTTGTCCGACGGACCGAACGAGAAGATCCAAGCTGTAATAGATTCTGGTGTTTGCCGAAGACTTGTAGAACTGCTGATGTAAGTGAAGAAAGTTTTTCAAGAAACTCAATTTTATAACGGTACAGGTTGGTGTAATGTTATTGTCTTGAATTAGGCACCCACAACAAAATGTTGTGTCCGCTGCATTACGAGCAGTTGGTAACATTGTAACTGGTGATGATTTGCAGACGCAAATTATTTTGAATTGTCAAGCTCTTCCTTGTCTTTTGCATTTACTTTCATCCACGAAAGAAGACATTAAGAAAGAAGCTTGTTGGACTATATCTAATATTACTGCCGGTAATCGGCAGCAAATTCAGGTCCGTTTCTTCTTCAGGTTCAGAATCCTTCATTGTATCAATAATATTCGGATACTATAAACGAAAAAAATGCATACGTGCAAATCGTATATGACAATGTTTATAATTTTCTAAATAATTTCAGGCTGTCATTGATGCCAACGTTTTTTCAGTTCTGATTGAAGTAATGAAAGGAGGAGAGTTCAAGACAAGAAAGGAGGCAGCTTGGGCCGTCGTAAACGCAACAACGGGAGGTAGCCCTGAACAAATTAGATATTTGGTGGATCAGGGGTGCATTGGACCTTTGTGCGATTTCTTAACGGCAATGGACGTGAAGATAATTCAAGTGGCCTTGAGCGGTGGGTACAATAACTATGGTTGTGATATGTAGCATTGCAATGCACTAGAACATCAATAAATCCAGTGTAAACCAGGATGATTTCGATAGTATGGGCGTCTCCCATATTATCTAAAGTATTTTAGTGTAGACTTCACTTCAAGTATTTAAATGTCCATTATAACATTATTAGCAATTTGTATTTTTATCGTTTAGGCTTGGAAAATATCTTAAAAGTCGGTGAATCTGACGCACGTACCACTGGAACGGTCAACCGATATGCCGTCATGGTTGAAGAGTGCTACGGTAAATTGAAATATTCGGCTACACTAAAGATATCTAATAATGTTATTGAATAGGTTTGGATAAAATTGAGTTCCTGCAATCACATGAAAATATGGATATCTATAAAAAAGTGGTAAGCAATATATTCTGATTCTGCCTGATTGATTTCATATGTAATGAGAATAATGAGATAAAAAGGAAATAAAACAAAATAATGACGAAAATGTGTTCTTATAATTACAGTTTGACATGATTGAACAATACTTTGGCTCTGAAGAAGAAGACACAAATATTGCTCCCAACGTCGACCCTGCAGCGCCCCAACAGTTTCAGTTTAACCCCCAACAACCTGCTGATTTTAACTTTTAAGGTTGATTAGAAATTAGATAAGATAAAGATTGAAGAACTGATCTACATGGGTTGTATTGATATTGATTATTGAACATGATATTGCCCGAAGTTGACCTTGACCACTACCAATTCAATTCACGTACCATACGCACTGATCAGGAGAAAATTGTTGAAGTTGTGTGTATCAATAGCGTTAGTTTGGGGTTTCTTTACTTTTTCAGCCATATTTACTAGAGCAAAATGGATGCATTCGTTGATTGTAATGATTAATAATTGCATGCCTTACCACCACAAGTTCGATTGTAATTGGAACCTATGCATAATTTCAGTCGTTAGTGCATAGTGCATGTTAGTACATGAAAGGTTCAGTTATTTAACATATATAACCGATGTAGGGAGAATGAACTTATTAATCTCTGAAATCTCTAATTGTTTTAAAATTAATTTCTAGTCGTGCATGTTCTGTTCAATTCAGAGCGTTTTATAAGTGAGTGACGTATATGAGACCCATTGCCATATAATGTCTTCAGGAAAGAGGTGGGAAGTATCATATAGCATAGCAAGTGAATCCGAACTAATTGTATTGGAAATCATGTTAACGATTTGAAAGCTACAATAATAATTATTACAGCGTTAAACTCTGTTGCTATTATTAAAACGAAATGAATCGAGCCAACAGTAGGACAGAATCGATCCTTAGTTGTAATTTAATAAATATCATATGAATCTGTGACGAACTTAGATAATACGTAGTACGCACACGCAGTACACGTAAGATAATATGTCTTTATTTAAACATCTATTGAAATTATCACAGCTTAACCACATCTATCATATTTTTGGCTACGTCAAGTGAGCCGTAGGTGTTTGCTTGTGAGCAAGAAATAAAAACACAATGCTTGACAATGCTGATACCAAAAAAATGACATCAAACCATCGATGGTAAAAATTAAACTGCAAGTCCCCAAGAACTTGGGTAACGATCACTCTATACTCGGGTGGCATGTTCATTCGGATCAAAAGTACAGATGAAACAAAGTACATTCCCTGGAAATAATACAGAGTTACTTGTCTATCTAATATCTTTAAGTTCATCTGTTTTACCATAATTTGAACCAGTACAAGGACAATAACATTCGAAGACTTTGAACTGGATATGGCATAGAAAAACTAAAACCAGACGGTATAATAATTTTTAACTCAATAATAGTAGGTGCACTAAATTAGAGTCTTAAGAGACGTACCTTAGTCAGGGTCAATAATAACCCTCGTATAGAAGTCAGCACAATACAGCCAACGAGAATAAACGAGACGTGCTGAGACCAAAATTCAACGTCCACATCCAATCCGATCCAATGAACACATATTTCAAGGCCCCGAGTAACTGGATCAACTTTCCCAACACGGTTGAAAACAATATTTACCGTACACTGTTGAAAAAAAACAGAAATTGTAAAGTCTGCTTGAATAACTCAACATAATGGTGTGGGTCTCACAATAAAAATTTTCCAAATGCAATACAAGGAAAAGAAATAACCCAAAAAATTGAAGTAGATCCCTTTCCATGTTTTTGACCATTCAACCCTTTCCTGCATGTTTCTCAGCTCCACAATCTCCAAAAACAAATGACGGCTCAACTCTTCTAAAGATGATATTTCCTCTCGGAGATTGTTAAAGTCTGCTTCTATTTTAGAAAGATGGAAAATAGGGTTTGAAGATTTCAAGACAGATGCCGATTGATTTGTTCACAACTCACTGTTGGATCTTGTAAGTATGCTCCAAAACCCTCCACTGGAATTTCTAGAATCCCTACTGCTTAAATCCAGTCTTCTCTTTTTAACGAGTGTCATATCTAAAGTTTGTGTTAACTTCTTTTCCACACTTGTGATATCACTTTGTCTAACTGGCCTACAAATTAAAAGACCAAGGTATTAAAATAAAAACACCATCGTGTAGATGCAATCTAAAAAGCTTTGCATTACCGGATAAATAACGCCATAGATGTGTAAGGATAGTTTACAGCACCAAAGCCAGATAACAAAGCCATAACGGTAACTCCAATAACCCCGACACGACTAACAGCTTGTTCCATGGAGAAAGTATCACGCTTCGGGCTTTGGATTGGAAATGGATCCCCTACTTTCCAAAAGATATAAATGTACACGAACCAAACTAAAAGAGAAAGTCCACGGGTTACCCCATTTCCCCCTACAATAACAAAACACATATTACTTCAAGGGAATATGATCCGACCAAAAGTAATAAACATATGCTATGCTAATATTTTACCTAATCTTAAATTGCTGATCACATAATATCCAATATAAAATGGAATCAACGCGATAGTCATTGATAATATAAAATACAGCGTAACGTTCCAATGAAAATATCTTGAACTACAAAAACCCAAATAAAATCAATAAATTAAACAATCATACTACTAGAACAAATGTTAGATATTATCTCACTCTGAATCCAGCACCCCCAATATTTCAAATATAATCAGCTCAAATAGGGTACACGACAGGGCGAAGGTTGTAGAAAATATTAATTGAATTAACATGTTATGAACTTCATAATCCTTAAATAATTGCTTCACAAAGAAGATCCATCCACCAACAAAGAAGACTACCTGTATAAGCAACAGACTCAAACAGTAATTTTGGTCTAGTCTAAATTAACATATTTGCTTTTCACTTACTTGTGATCCTAAAATTATTGCTGTATCTTCAAAGAATCCCATTATAATTTACTGTTAGCTGTATTTTGATTCTCTAATTTCTACCAACTATTTTCTGTCTGATTTTCAGTTCACAGTTGTTGGTGACAGAATTTATTATACACAGCTTGATAATATAATTCTTTGACACACAACCTATTAAGTCAAAATTAAAGAATATTAATAATTACAACTCGATTAATGAATGATTAAATACGTGTAAATAAATACCGGTTCGTTTCTAATTCTTCTGCTGTGCGTGTCACCTTTAAAAACTTTCCTTGACCGATTTGTTCTCATTTCGACATTGGTTTTATTTCCTTTGTTCGAAGGATTGAATTCTAACCTTAGAAGACGGAACAATCTTTTCAACAACTTTTAGTTCATTTGCTGTTATCAGGGAAAATCTAAAATTTTGGAAAGTCTAAACTAGAGTTGATTCTGATTCGAATTGCAAACTGTACAATCAAATGCATTTATACAGTCACTAAAGTTGAATTTGGTGACTGTATAAATGAGGAGAAACTAAAACCTGCGACATTCAACTTAGAAGCCCAAACTGGAGCTCAAATGCTAAAAAAATAGTTTTGGTTGTAAAAGGCAATACGACAGACATCATTTTCAAGAATCGCTCGAGATTCTGTTAAATAATTTGACAAAATATAGTAGTGATTCTATAAAATCAGAATTTTTCATTTAATTTAACTTCTTCACAAAGTAAAAGTAAATTGGGAATAAGGGGGTAGAAAACAATTAAGCAGGGGAGGAGGGACGGAAAATCTATTTCTATTGGACATTCATTAAGGTAGGCACTTGAACTTGAACATCATTGTTGATTATCTTTTGGAATTATAATCTTTGCTACGTTGGTCAATAGTCAATATGGTTTAATAGTTTGTCAAGTTTGTATTATTTGTGTAATTTAAGGAATGTCATCTGAAGACAGCGGTATGAACATGCTTGGAGCTCCACATTCCCTTGTTGCACCCGGCGGTCTCCTCCCACCTTCAGCTCCTGCTCCACTTGGGTCCAGTGGGGGTCCTGGGGGATCATCAAATCAGGCTTCTTCCAGCTCTTCCAATAAACAAGGGGGAAGCTCTTCATCCGCTTCAGTGGTAACGTCTCCTTTTGGCCCTTTTCAAAGAAATTTTAGAAGTATACCTAAGCGTTTCCTCGTATTTTCAGAAACCCAATTACTCTCTGAAATATACTCTTGCGGGTCATACAAAGGCGGTGTCTTCAGTGAAATTCAGTCCAAACGGGGAATGGCTTGCAAGCAGTTCGGCAGATAAGCTGATAAAGATTTGGGGGGCATATGATGGAAAGTTTGAAAAAACGATTACCGGTCACAAATTGGGGCTGTCAGATGTTGCTTGGTCTAGCGATTCAAGACTATTGGTATCAGCATCGGATGATAAAACACTCAAAATTTGGGAATTGAGTTCGGTAAGGTTCTATTCGAATGTTTTTGATTGACTGGTGAATTTTTATCTGGTGCAATTTCGACTTATTTGGTTACAGGGAAAATGTCTCAAAACGTTAAAGGGACACAGCAACTATGTTTTTTGTTGCAATTTTAATCCTCAATCAAATCTTATTGTGTCTGGATCGGTAAGTGCTTGTATTATAATTGACGTACCTATATGTATGGTACAAAGGGTTGAAGCATGGTGGTTAACAAATATTGATCCCCGCAGTTTGATGAGAGTGTTCGCATATGGGACGTGAGAACAGGAAAATGTTTAAAGACGCTGCCAGCCCATTCCGATCCTGTTTCTGCTGTTCATTTCAATCGGGACGGATCACTGATTGTATCTTCCAGTTACGACGGTTTATGGTGTGTATTATAATTCTCTAGTAAATTTACATTTAAGAAGACTGACGAAAGGACATTGCTAAATAATATTCATGATTATTTATTTTAGTCGCATTTGGGACACAGCTTCTGGACAGTGTTTGAAGACATTAATCGATGATGATAATCCTCCTGTATCATTTGTTAAATTTTCCCCAAATGGCAAGTACATTCTTGCTGCTACGTTGGACAATACACTCAAATTGTGGGATTACTCAAAGGGAAAATGTTTAAAAACCTACACGGGACACAAGAATGAAAAGTACTGCATATTTGCAAATTTTTCAGTGACTGGAGGAAAGGTACCGAAAATGACGAGTTTATCATACGTTACTGAACAACTGTATTTACTCTCTTAATGTATTATAGTGGATTGTTTCGGGATCAGAGGACTGCTTGGTATATATTTGGAACTTGCAAACTAAAGACATCGTACAAAAGTTGGGTGGACACACAGGTATGCTGTAGGCAATTACAGTCATATTCATTTTAGAACCTAAAATTTGACTCAATTTCAGATGTTGTTTTGTGCACTGCGTGCCATCCAACCGAAAACATCATTGCCTCAGCTGCATTGGAAAACGACAAGACAATTAAACTATGGAAGAGCGACACATAAAAGACTTGGCTGAAATTCTTACTGTTGTAAATCCTGAATTGGAACACATGAATTTGTGTAAAGAATTTATGTATTTATGTTAATTTAAAATCGTGACATGGAACATATCTACTTACGATATTTGTAGACCTAGATATGATATCTAAGTTTTAATAGAATAATGAGATGGATAATTTTATTAAAACACGGGTTGTGTGTTAAATATCTATTATTTTTGGGATCTGATTGGTGTTGGAAAACTTTAGAACTAAAGCTAATAATTGTGCTATTTGTGCAACTCAACCCGTAACTGAAATACGGAATGTATATTATTTTCATTTTCGTTTCGTATTAGTGTTTCAGAAATGTAAAATAATTCTAGGAATTATCCTTTGAAGTGACTAAAGTACCTTTTATGTCATCCGCGTAAAAGATCTATAAGTGTTCATTTCGGTAAAATGCGGTGATGGATGTTTTTTATATGTACTAATGCTAAGTTTTAAATGAATCATATTT
>JAQIWQ010001626.1:0-10247 GCA_034695825.1 Folsomia inoculata
TGGTTAGTTGTGGTGGACAATGTGGATGAAGAGTACCCCGAATTAGAGAAAATTATCCAAACCTTGATTGAGTTTGATGCATTCGTTTTAATAACATCCAGAAGAAATGACATTTTCCCAGGGGCTGCAACACCGTTAAAACTAGAAACTCTGTCCTCGTCCGATGCAATCTTTTTGGTCAAACATTCCTTAGAAGAAGCAACTGCTGAGGATGTGACCTCACTTTGCGACAAGGTTGGAAATCATGCCCTGGCCCTCCAACAATCAGTTGCTTACATCCGTATGCAGTCCCAGATAAGCACAATGGGTGCAGCATATGGCATTCCAAATTTCCTCAAAGATTTCCAAGATAGTCAAAAATTAATCCTACAGCATACTGTGAAATTTGTCAACTACGACCATACCACCCACGCCATAGTTCGCACATCCCTGGATTCCATTCTAATAAAATACGGAGAAGTTGGACAAGTGGCTCTAGAACTTTCAATCATTTTGGGTCTCGTCAAACCCGATGGAGTCCAACTTCACACTCTTCAAAAACTGTTCCATATTTATTTACAAAATACACCAAAAGCAATCCAACCTCCTACTTCTGGTCCGACCCAACTGACACGTGAAGCTGTTTTACTGCTGGCAAAGTTTTCCCTGGTGAGCTTAAAGGATGAAGTTGTGTCCATCCATCGTTTAGTTCAAATGGTTCTACGTCTGGAGTGCAAAAAAGGGCAGACAATCAATACATTGCTCAAACACATTGAACCAATAGATTGTTCCATTGATGACCTGCGGCAATTGATATCCATTTGGGAACAGGCAGACATTGAAACTGTCAAAATATTTGCAAATATTGCCTACCAAATATTCGATCGAATGTATGATCTGTCCCTTGTCCTCGAGTTGAGTGGCTTTGCAGAGAAGAACCACGCCCTCCTGTCCCGACTGCTGGGTCCAAATAATGAGGAAACATTAAGGATGGAATATTCCATAGCCTGGGCTATGCATGAGAAGTGTGACTACGAGATAGCGTTGTCCAAGTTGAGAACCTTACACGAAAAAATGAAGAGGGCATTGGGGGAATAACATCTGTACACCTTGCACACCGTAGGTCTAATTTCTTTCCTCCTTTCGCATCTGAATAGACATGAAGAAGCATTGGAGTGGAGAGAAAAGGAGCTGGAGTCCTGGATAAAAGTCCATGGTGAAAACCACATAGACGCTATGATCAGCAGGACCAATAAAGCAATAATATTGATAGAACTTGGCCGAATGGATGACGCCTTGTCCAACCATCAACAGGTGCTGGAATGGAGGGAGGTGGAACTTGGCTCTTCCCACCCACACACGCTCTCTACACGCCACAACATTGCCTTCAATCCCCTCCGTCAGAAACGGTTTCATCAGGCCAAGGCAGAGTTTGAAACCGTTTCGAAATTGGAAGGGGAAGTTTTGGGAGAGGAACATGTCCGTACTAGCGTCACAAAATTCTTGTTGACCGGCACCTATTGGGAGTTGAGCAGAAGGGAGGATGCAATAAGGATGATGGAGGAGGTCCTCGTTTCCTTCGAGATAGTTCTTGGACCCAATCACCCCTATACATATTTCACAAGAAACAAGCTCTCTATCAGAATACAACAACAAACAGTAGCAGTAGTGCTTATTTTTTTGTTTGTTTGTAATTTGTTGGTTTTTGTTTGTTGGTTGTTTGTTGTTTGTTGTGTGCAGAACAAAGAGGAGACATGATAGAAGAGTAAAGAGGAGACATCCCGTGGGGTTAATTGCTCGATGTTGTAAAGATGAGGTTAGCTGGGAACTTCTTACCTTCAAATCAGGTTGATTTATGAATAATGTTTTATACTACAATGCAGGAGAACCTCAGAAGAAATCCATCCACACAAGAACAATCTTTTGTTTATCCACTTTTAGTTGCGAGGACATTTCAAAGACGCGAGTCAACAAAGACATAAATATCCATCATTGCGGCGATTAGTACATGCATTCTTTTACTACAATTAAATTATTTATCCATTTCGAAAATATTTTATTCATTTATGGAAAGACTCGATAAGGTTGTCTGACTTTGGATGAAAATAAAGTTCAATTAATAATTAAATTCTGGCAGATGACTAGTTTCGCATTTTATTTGTATTCACAGACCTTAGAATGGTTATCAATAAAACCCTTTCTAGACCATTACGTACACAATTGTGTACGTCTTGGTCTCCCTCCTCTATTCCATTCTTTAAATCCCTTTCTATTCCTCACTCTCACACACATTCGGCCTACGGAGCGAAGCAGTCGCTACTAAAATTCAGTCCTGCAGAAGTTTGTCCTGAAGAAGAACAAGAGTTCGAAACGTTGACACAGTTTTTTGGCCTTTAAAATTTGGAACTTATCAACTACAAGTGAGTTATCCCCTTCGTTTATCCTAATTATCCTCACTACAAGCACATTTTTTCAATACTATCAATAAAACCCTTAAATTTATATGATACACAAGTCTACTCTCTATTATTTTCAACCTACTTGGGGTAAAAATTTTCTAGGTATTCAAATAAACATTCTATAAATTCACAAAATCTACAAAAAAATTTCAAGTACAACAACTAACTTGGTGAAATAAGTATTTGTAAGATAGGTTTGGTTGGCTAGGTGGTTTGAGCACGGGATTCTTCGCTTAATTGTCTGTGGTCATGAGTTCGAATCCCCAGCTGACAGAAAAGTCCTTTACATTGCAGTCCCGAGTAACGGCTGGGTGCGCGGGACTGGTGGGCGGCTTACCCCAAAGCTCTGGAGCGTAGAAAACTCCACTACCCGGTAAGCAAGCGCCAATCTTCAGTACTAAGGCTGAAATACCTACCACAACTCACCAACAGAAGAATATGGTGAGGGCGGACGGCATCAAAGAGTGCAAAACAGCGCAAATAGCGAAAGTTAGTGCTGATTCCCGATGACGGGAAAAAGCTTGTGTTTTCTGTGCTTCTGTTTTGGTATCGAAAACATTTACTAATGACCCTTGGAACATTATTTTAGGCGGCAACACACCTAAACTATTATGATTTAAACATTTCTCGTAAGATTTTTGCAGTTTAACTAAATTTTACCAGAAAACTATTTGCAACCGTAGAAATTAACCAGATCTTTGGCGGTAGTACCCCCAGACTTCAAAAAATGGATTTTTGGCCAAAAAGACTCAGGTGTCGTTCCTGTTAGGCCGTGGCGCAAAACCACGCTATGGTAACTCATCTTGCAGTGATTGATGAAATGCATGGCTCGTACTGTGTTTTTAATAAGCAGTTTTGTATGGTGCAGTCAATGGAAACAGTACCAGAACATGCTACACAAATAGCAAAAATACGTATTTAATTTGTTTATAAAGAACTTTACTTGAAGGTATTATATTCATGTTACTTGCATCATTCATTACACTAATTCGAGGATATGCACGTATCAAAGAGTTTATACACTTTTCAATTTTATTTAACGCCATCAAATTCGTATATTTATATAAAACGCCAACATTTGTAGAATTCAATTACTGTGGTTACATTTAATATTTAGCAATATACGGTAACTTGTCCCGTGATGGTAATTCTCAGAATACAACAATACTGCATTGGTGGGCAAGTATGAGTGACGGAAACTAGTCCATAGCCACCTCCACCAAGAACTATTAAATTCTTACAGCAAACGCGGTCCATAACCTTGTCATCGTAGTAGAGACCATCCGCTACCACGGCGGGGATAAATTCCAACGCGGTCACAATGTAACTTGGGTTCAGTAAAATTCTCAAAGCCATAAAGAATGTCTATTAGTGTTGATAGAGTAGTGTCGACAATGTTGACCTCCGGGGGGGAAGTGATTGTCCGTGAGAAGGGCAGAATTGCTTCCAATTTGGGCATCCCTTCCCATGTTTCTGTTCAGTGGTTTATGGCACACAACCGTATGGAAATTGAGGGCCATGTCCTATTCATCAAGATATTGGGGACTTGGGTGGTACAGAATGGGGGAGAAGCCAACATTGGGAGACTGACAAACATCATGAAGGACATGCAGCTATTGGCAGTAGCAGGTAAGTTTGTATCGTTGCCTCTCTATACCACTTCCTAAACGGTTCACACCCCACGCCCACCATGGGAGGGGACTATGAGATCCCAGACACAAACTCCAAGCCGTCAACACTCCAGTTTTTAAACAACCCATGCAACAAACACCCAAAACGATATTGGCAATACCACGAACAACCATAAGCACCATAAGCTACCAACCAACACCCATACCGTCATCACCCATGTCCATTATCGTAAGCCACCCATGACGTAGGAATGCAAATGTCGAAGTATTGACAATCCACTTGGCAGTTGGTAATTACTTAAACTCGATTATATTCAATTCTGGTGCAATCATCGTAAACACTTGTTAACAAAACTTGTAACATTTGGCATTTAGCATTTCATTTGGTAATTACTAAAAACTCAATTATATTCAATCATCGTAAATTTGGAGCATGCATGGTTTGGTACGATAATCATTGTTTGTTTTTCTCATGATAACAGGTTTGTGATTATTCAATATAGTAATTGGAGAACGTGTACGGTTTGGTGAGATAATCATTGTTTGTTTCCCTTACGTCATGTTCGGGGGTTTAATTCACGGTCATTGAATCAATGACATTGATAATGGAAATGGCTGATGACGGTATGGGTGTTGATAGGTTGGGTGTTCATTGTGTGGGGTGTTCAAACTTGGATGTTAACAACTGGGATTTCATGGACCCAATCGCCCACCATTGCGCACATTTTGAAAGATCATTCAAAGCATATCCTCCTTGTTCGCTAGAGGCCCTATCAGAACTTGGAAACTCCGGGACTCGAATCACCATCTCTAGCTCCCAACAAGCACAAATTTCCACCTCCTCCCATGGCACCGACCCTAACGCAAATATCTTTCCCTTTGGCGTCAAGGAACCCATCCACGATTTCGTGGGTCGTGGAAATGAACTCAAACAATTGAACGACTACTTCATCTCCCAAACACAGAAATGCGTCGTGATTTATGCCATTGGTGGACAAGGAAAAACAGAATTATGCAAAAAATTCATACACCATCATATCACTGCCAATTTCTCACCTCCTGGTGTCGTATGGCTGCCTGGAGAAAGTATCCAAAAATTTACATCCAGAGTATCAAAACTAGCACATCGGTTGTCAATCTCGACGGATGACGATGAAGGAAAACCACACTCACTGATGCGTCTATTGAAAGCAGTTGCCAAGCAAATCAGAAATCAATTCCCAAACCAACGCTGGTTGGTTGTGGTAGACAATGTGGATGAAGAGTACCCCGAATTAGAAAATATTATCCAAATTCTGATTGACTTTGAGGCATTAATTTTGATAACATCACGAAGGAACGATATTCTACCAGGAGCACCCAGAACTACCTCTTTACAACTTGAAACTCTATCCTCATCCGAGGCTATACTTCTAGTCAGAGGTTCCTTGCAAAACACATCACCTGAGGACGTGACCTTACTTTGCGACAAGGTTGGGAACCATGCCCTTGCCCTCCAACAATCAGTTGCCTACATCCGAATGCAGATGCAGATAAGCGCAAATAAGGCATTTGCCATTTCACATTTCCTTCAAGATTTTCAAGATTCTCAAAAATTAATTCTGCAGCATCCTGTGAAACTTGTCGGCTACAACCACACCATCCACGCCATAGTTTGTACAGCCCTGGACTCCATTTCCACAAAGTATGAAAAGGTTGGGCCAATGGCTCTAGAACTTGGAATCATTTTGGGTCTCATCAACCCCGATGGAATCCATCTGAACATTCTTCAAAAACTCCATAATTTGTACGTAGAAAATAGACCGAAACCAGCCCAAATTCCTTTATCCATATGGTCACGTTTGTTTCAAAGATTGGTTGGCAGTGGAGGACGCACAACAAGTACTACGTCAACAGTGTCAACAATTCAGGATACACGAGAAGCTGTTTCACTGCTGGAAATGTATTCCATGGTGAGTTTAAAGGATGAAGTTGTCTCCGTCCATCGTTTGGTTCAAATGGTTCTACGTGTCCACCGGAAACATGCAAAAACGATCAATATTTTGCTCAGCACCATTAAACCAAAAGATTCTTCCCACGAAGAGCTAAAGCAATTGATATCCATTTGGGAACATGCAGACCATGAAACTGTCAAGATATTTCCAAATATTGCCTTCCGAATATTCAAGCGAATGGATGATCTGTCCCTTGTCCTTGAGTTGAGTGGCTTTGCAGAGAAGAACCACATCCTCCTCTCCCAACTGCTGGGACCAAATCATGAGGAAACATTACTGATGGAAAATTGTGCATCCCGTGCTGTTTATGAGAAAGGTGACTACGAGACAGCTTTGACCAAGTTGAAAACATTACACGAAAAAATGAAGAGTGTATTGGGGGAAGAACATTCATCCACCTTGGACACCGCAAATGCAATTTCTATCGTCCTTTGGCGTCTGAATAGAAATAAAGAAGCATTGGAGTGGAGAGAAAAGGAGCTGCAGTGCAATATAAAAGTCCATGGTGAAAACCACATGGACACTATGACCAGCAGGAGCAATAAAGCAGCAATATTGATAGAACTTGGCCGAATGAATAAGGCATTGTCTATCCTTCAACATGTACTGGAATGGGAGGTAAAACTTGGATCTTCCCACCCACAAACGCTCATTACACGCCACATAATTGCCAGCATTTGGTTCCATCAGAAACAGTTTCATCAGGCCAGAACAGAGCTTGAAACCGTTTTGAAATTGAGTGTGGAAGTTTTGGGAGAGGAACATGTCCATACTCTCACCACAAAATCCTATTTGGCCAGCACCAGTTGGGAGTTGAGGAGAAGGGAGGATGCGATAAGGATGATGGAGGAGGTCCTCGCTTCTCGAGAGAAAGTTCTGGGACCCAATCACCCCGACACAAACATCACAAGAAACAGGCTCTCTACCTGGAAAGAAGAACAAAGAAGAGATATCCCTTCCCTTGGAGTTAATTGGTCGATATTGTAAAGATGGAGGTTAGTTGGAAACTCTTGACCTTCAAAGAAGAATAATTTATGAATGACATTAATGTTTTATACTATATTGCAGAAGAACCTCAGAAGAAAGCCATCCACACAATAATGACCTCTTGTTTATCCATTCCTAGTTGCGAGGACATTTCAAAGAGATGAGTCAACAAAGACATAAATATCCCTCATTGCGGTGATTAGTACCTACATTCCTTTACTACAATTATATTATTTATTCATTTCGAAAATATTTTATTCATTTGTGGAAAGAAACGACTCGATAAGTTTGTGTGATTTTGGATGAAAATAAAGTTGGATTAATAATTAAACTCTGTAATTCTGGCAGATGACTAGTTTCGCATTTTTTTTGTATTCACAGACCTTGGAATGGTTATCAATAAAACCCTTAAAGTTATATGACACACAGGGTCTATCTATTATTTTCAACCTACTTGGGGTAACGATTTTCCACATATTCAAATGAGCATTCCATAAATTTACAAAATCTACAAAAAAACTTTCAAGTACAATAACTAAGTTGGCGAAATAAATATTTGTAAGATAGGTTTGGTTGGCTGGGTGGTTTGAGCACGGGATTCTTGGCTTAATTGTCTGGAGTTGTGAGCTCGAGTCCCCGGCTGACTGCTGGCTGACAAAAAATCCTTCACATTGCAGTCCCCAGTGAATTGGTGGGCAAGTTTGGGTCACGGAACCTTGTCCATAGCCACCTCCACCAAGAACCATTAAATTCTTACAGCAAACACGGTCCATGACTTTTGTCATCGTAGCAGAGACCATCCGCCACCAGGGCGGGGATGAATGGCAACGCAGTCACAGTTAGGGTGCAAGCAGGTGATCCGTTTATGGAAGGCAGGGTCACGTTCGGCAGTGCTAAAATAATTTACAAGAAGGGTTTTATTCATTGTGTATGATGTTTGCATGCTTTTGGTTGCTAAACATATTGGTAATATAGTGGGGGTGGTAGTGAGGGTAAGGGTGGGTATCGTCGTGGCGATTGGGGTTGACATTGTGGTGATTACGGTGGTTGTCATCATGGTGGTGGTGGTGATGGGGGTTGTTGTCATGTCGTAGTATCTACAGGGGTCACATAAGTCCCCTGCCAAATAGCGATTAGGACATAATTGAGGACAATAATCGTCCCCAGTACTTGTAGATTACATCCCAGAAACTTATAAAATATGTTATTGTTAGGCTACAGTTCTGTCCACTTCCTTCCTATATAACTGATGTTTAAGATAATTACCAACCTCTTCATCTAGGACTCTCATTTGTTATGAATTAATATAATGCATGCAATAAAGAATTAGTCGCTAGAAACATTCATGATCGCATTTTTTATAAAGTTCAACATATCAGTACAAAAATGACCCACAGCACACGATTTTTTATAAAAGCAAATCAATTGTCAAAATATTTCATAAATTACCATCCAGCCACCAATGTTTTCTGTTCTCCACCAAGTGCATAACTTTTCCATATTATAGTCATTTATAAAGCGATTATAATAGAACACAGGGAAGCGCAAACGCTGATGCTAATTTAAGAACAGACCATTTAAAAACGATGACGTCCAAATTATAGTCAACCGCAAATGCAGGAGTACTACAAATTTTACCTACGATTTTAGTAACGTTGATTATTTAGTTGGTTCACCATTTTGTAATATATAAAATAAATAAAAAATTCTGACACATCGTCTTTCATGATCCCATTTTGGGCGCTGTCTTGGGGATCTCGATTGGAAGAGTCCGGGCTTTCACAACAATATATTTGTGTGTGTGATTTCATTCTAAATTCATTTGTCTCTCTCTATAGTGTATTTAAAACAGTAATAGGACTATTTAAAGTTTTAAAAACTTAACAGTATTTATTAACCAAGCTTTCAACAACAAAACATTGTCTTCATCAGGGTTGAAAAAATCATTACAATTTTACACAAAGGGTACTCTTAAATTTTACAATTGGGATATTGATTCACTTTCTTAGAGATTCATGGAACTTTAAGCAGGGGAAGTAATGTTGGTGTCCAGATAGGATTTACCTTTTTTTCTTCATTACTATTCATAGTATTGGGTTGTGTTTGATATAAAGAGCTTCTTTAAAATTGCGAAGGAAATAAAATATTTAAGTTATATATGATCACACAACCTGTCTCTCTTTGTTCATTTACCTAATAAACACAGGGTTGTATTTATCATACAAATTGATAGTAAGTTTCGTGATATCATATCAATGAGTCCATTGTCACAAAACAGTAATGGTGATGTGTAGTATTCATTGAAGCTTGTGTAGGAATTGTGGTTGTGTATGTATTCTAACCAGTGTTATGTATTGTAATGTATCGGGTGTATGCCAACCAGTGTAACCTGTGCATTTTTTTACTCCCTTCTTTCATACTGCTTGGTCACTTGTGGTTGATTAGTATTGTTTCCTGACGAATGTTCCTCTCGTTGTCTCATGAACATTTGCTGGTGTTGTTGGCGCATCCAATCTAGTTGTTGTTGCTGTTGAGGGTGCATCATTTGTGGATGTTGTTGTATCTGTTGAGGATGAGGAATGCCATGTTGATGACCCACTACTGCCAAGTTCTGAAGCCCCGTACCGCCTTCACGTAATAAAAGCAGTTACAAACATCCTCATTCCTACATTTAGAAACAATGTACTTACTTGGGTGTTGAATTAAGTTGTGTTGTTGGGGTTGAACAAACATCACTGGGGACGTCATTGGCTGGCATGCTTGGGATTGTCCTTGTTGAACATTTTGTTGTTGCCGTTGCCGATGTCGAATGAAAGCAGTCATTAATTGTGGATTGGATTTGAGAACTTGAAGAACTTGTTGCTTTTGTTCAGGTGAGGCAGGAGTTTTAAGGATTTGTCGTAGTTGATGCAACGTTGTTTTCGCAACTTGAGTAAGAAGGCCTAGTTGTTCCTCTATATGTCCAACTGGCTGCTGGTGCTGAATTGGCATACCTTAAAAAACACGCACATGTAAACACCGTCCGCAGTAATCTGTGTTTGACTAAAGAAATATATTATACTGCGCTGAGGTTGTGTTTGACCCTGCTGTAGAGATTGATTTCTCTGAGGGACTTGTGGCATCATCATCAAATTGTTAGGCTGCTCTGATTGCATCTACATGTCCTATCATTATTTTTAAACTGGCACAAAGGTTGG
>JAQIWQ010001627.1:0-10245 GCA_034695825.1 Folsomia inoculata
AAAAGTCGGCTCAGCTCGGCTCGAAGCTCGGCTCGGCTCAAAACTCACGAGCCGGCTCGGGCTCGTGAACAGCACTAAATTTTAGCATAAACTAAAATAGACTCCTGCAACAGTATACTAAATGATCCCAGCATTCGCACATGACAAGGATAAGGACAGAAAGAAAAAAATAACAACCATAATGCAATCAGATTACACTTGAAAGAATCCCGGCTGAATAAAATTCGAGTTTTCTTCAACTAATCGAGAAGGACCCGATTAAAAAAACAGAATCACTTTATCGCCATTGTAGGCTTTGGTAGAGCACATATTTTACTATTTTCTCATCGTGGTGCCATTTTCCCTTATTTTTGGAACCATCAAGCAGAATAATCTCCTAAAAGCATATCATATTTGTTATTAGTATGTTCATTTAACTAATAACCATCAGAATAAGTAAAGGATACCGTTTCCGACATGCACTGGCTTTCAGTACTACTGGGGTATAAAGCACTATCACTACTGTTCCAAGTCTCTTCCAGCAAATCCAGCTCATTGTCCTCATGTTGATGAAAATCTTTGTCAGTTGCAATATTGGACACTTCGTAGCTGTTGTTGCACCTAATCGAATTGATCACCTCCTAAAAATATTAAAATCTTTGAAATCAAATCTATTTGCAACACAAAACATAATCGTATTACAACGTACAACCACCATTTTTTCTGACGAGTCCTGACTGTGTTCAGTATTGGGCCATTACAATCAATCTCTCCATTCGTGACGTCATTTCACCCCATAGCCACATGCATGGAAACTGAAAATCTGCATTTTTTCGAGTCTCCGGTGCCCTTGGTCCAGCACAAATCATTTATTTGGAGACCCGCGGGGGTCCACATCACGCCAAAATAAAGGATGTACCATAATCGAGCAAACGATTGTTCATTAGTTGGTGTATCTTTTTGATAGCGGTGCCAAGATCATACATTTTGGCGTATATCACTTTTTCGACGCTCAAAATTTAGCCCAATACGGGGTTTTGGTGCGGTGGAGACCTTTATCTATCTAAATTCTTGAACCATCCGAAATTACTCCAATCTCCCACTCTTTAATTAGTACTTCAAGAGTTTTTTGAAAATTCCATGAGCTGCCTTTGTATGGACTGCCGTTCTTTTCACCATCTCTACAACTTCCCACATTTTCGTCACAAGCAACCCGAAACAAAGTAGAATATATAAAAAATATACTGGTGGTACATGGTACAAAACCATTTGTTTAAGCTCACTCCTTAGTAGGTTGCTTTTATTGATATTAACGAATCAAATTAAAAGACTGTCCCTATTTTTGTAATCATGGCGTTTTTAGATATCAGGTTTGTAAAATTATTTTTTTGATCCATTGGTGTTGAAATTGGGCAAATAATGAGCGCAATGCTTCCAATAATTCCCATATATTTTCCTCTAGACTAGGATATTTTTATAAATAAAAAATAAAACACTGAGGTAAGGATTTGAAGAAATTGTGCAAAAGTTGATCAATCTAACAGAGAAATCTAATTTAATATTAAAATTGAGGAAAATGTATGGGAATTATTGTACGTATGTACTAATTATATTGCTCATTAAGTTGTACTCGTTAGGAACATGTATGCTCTAGACGTGAAATTCAATTCCTCTCGGGGCTAGGATGAATAGTGTTGAGAAACTCACATTCACGGAACCAGAGTATCTGATGAATATGTATGAAGTAAGAATGTGCTTGAAAACGTACAATGCAACTTGATTTAGTCAGACATGGAGTGTGTATCATTTGTCCCACATTTCAGGAACGATGGAACAGAAATTTGGGTGAAATTGAAAAATCGGTTCCAGTAGAGAATTGCGCATTTCAAATATTAATTTATAACGTTTTGGCATTTTGAGTGGAGGTGCGGACATAAGCCCCAAGTGTAAGGGTTTACCTTCGTGATATTGGGACCACATTAATTTCATCATTTTTTGGGAAGCTTAATTGATTGCTGTTAAGCAGTTGGCTTTTTCGATCTGGGACGTTAAATTTTAAGGTAGGGGAATGTAACATACGATAGTTGGTTATGTCGGTTAATTATTCAAATTAATAAGGAAAAGGGATTAACTAATTGATTAGAGGGTGTGAAATGAATGAAATATATGCTGTAGTATTGTAGTAATTAGCGAAGAATAAATCCTATCTGTAGACTAGAGATATAGTGCCAAACTAGAGGCAAATCCAATGAATTCCCACGCAGCCATACGTAGGTTATAACTAATTAAAGTAATATTAGTCAGTACCCATACATTGCCACTCAGTAGTGCTCATAGGTACTGTAAATTGTTCGCAAAATTGGGTTCTGAAAATGAAAACGTTTATACAATTTTCAACCCGTGTGATAATTCTACTATCAATATTATTATGTCTAACTTGGGCACACCAATCCAAAACGAGCGTTGAACTGAAGGAAGGTCTACCGACATTCGCATTTAGTTTTGAGGGCATTTTTGAAATTTTCAATAATTACAAATGGAAGGGTAAGTGGTTTATTATAATCATTACATTCTAATGAGTGAAATAATGTCCTTGCTTTGTTGGAATAGTGGTGGTTTCTATTGTTACCATCCTGCTCGCTTCATCCTACGCAATGATGACAAAGACAAGAAGAGCAAGACTGCTCAAAAGCTTTCCAATGCTTCCAAAATTTCCAATTGTAGGATCTCTCCCATTAATGATAGTTCCCCCTGAAAGTAAAAATAATTCACGATTTCAGTCGGATTAATTGTTAGTTTATGATTTGTTACTCAGAAATGACGGAGCATATATCGAAAATGATACAGTCATTAGGGAGACGCTTTGTTTTTTGGATGGGACATACGCCATATGTTGTTATTTCGGATGCTGAAGGAGCACAAGTAATTTTGATCCTAATTTTTGATAATATGTAATGGCCATTTTGAAGCACATGTGAAGGACTATTCCAACATTTTCTAATTCATAGAAAGTTCTCGCATCAAGTACACAAATTGAAAAGGGAAGAGATATCAAAATGATTCAATGGATTTTTGGTAACGGCCTACTTACTTCGGAAGGTACCTCTGTATAGGATTTTATTGTTATAAAGTTAGACAATTTAAAAGAATTAACATTTTCAGGAGTGATTTGGAAGATAGACAGAAAGCTTTTAAGCCCTGCATTCAAATACCAAAGCTTTGATGGATTCCTCAAACAGTTTAATAAACACGGTAGAATCTTTACTGAAATTCTTTTAAAGGGATTAAAGCCACTTGAAGAATCGCATGGAACAAATAAAACAATGAATTTACACCCTTTATTGAGTAGGGCTACTGCGGACATGATCACGGGTGGGTGTTATATATATATTCATCATTGCATAGGAAAATACATTCATTACATTGCAAACATTTACTGCTTTAAAGAGTTTTAAATTGCTAATAATTTTTCAAATTTTACAGAGTCAGCCCTTGGACAAACTTCAACCTTTCAGTACAATGTCCAAGCGGAATTCTTTGATTCAACTCAAATGTAAATTTCAACGTTGCGCCAAGTTTCTATTATGTCATGTCTGATGGTAGAAATTTATTTTTAGGGTGTTAGATTCATTTCGCACCATGATAATGTATCCTTGGCTTAATTTCCCAATAATATGGTACATATTTGGATTAGGTCGCCAGGATAAAATGTGCAAAAATGTTTTATACGAAGTAATGTTAGAGGTTATACACTCAACAATTTTTAAAGTCAAATTCTGAGGCAACCAAGTTTTCAACTTTGTAATTGTAGATGATCAGAAAGAGAAGGGATATGTTGTCTGATCCTGGTAATGCAAAAAGTTTTCAATACATTTGTCATAACTTACAAGCTGAACTTGGGCTTTATTTTATTCAGATGCAACTTCCGCAACTCGACCATTCATTGACTCAATTCTTGACACTAAATCTAATGAAGACATTACGGCTCACATCCTCACAATTTTTGGAGCTGTAAAACTTTAACTCATTTCAGTATAATTTCAGTATATTACAGTGATTATTACAGGGATTTGAAACGACCGCAAGCGGGATGAACTTTACCCTATTTCTACTTGCCCAAGATGACAAGTGTCAGGCAAAGGTGCATGAAGAGCTTGATCAAATCTTCGGGGATGATCATCGGGACAGAGACGTTAGTGTTGCGGACTTGGCAGAGTTGAAATATCTCGAAATGTGTATTAAGGAAGCATTACGAATTTTCACACCTGCTCCTGTAATGTTTCGGCATTCGACGGAGGACATTCCTTTGGGTATGAAAGTAATGTCTTGTAATGCCTTAATTCAGAATAAAAAAATTTTCGTGTTTATCGTTTGTCACTAAGACGGTGGACAGATAATCCCAAAAGATTGTGAGGTTGCGATTATTATCCACGAGATGCACAGAGACCACTCAAAATTTCCTGACCCTGGAAAATTCGACCCGGATAGGTTTCTACCTGATGAATGTATAAATAGACATCCATTTGCTTACATTCCGTTCTCAGCTGGACCACGTAACTGTATTGGTTAGTGATGTATTTAATTGAAGGGTTTTTTCTAAATATTTATAGTTGAACTATGAATGGATACTACTTTCAATAGGAATGAAATACGCAATGATGCAGATGAAATCTTGTTTGGCACATGTTTTAAGAAAATTCAGCGTTTCAACAAACCAACGTCGGGAAGATATGAAGGTGGTGTATAACATCGTATTAGAAACGCGGCCTACCATTGAGTTGACTTTGGTTCCAAGAAATTACTGACAATGAGTAACTGTGTAGTGTCAAGTCTTGGGGTAATTCGGTGAATATTGAAGAATTTTTTGTATTCTATGTATAAACAATAACAATATGCAATCTACATATCACTACATGAAGTTATGAACGAAAAGAGGGATATCCTGGAGTGTATGATATCCACATTTGTGGCACTTGTGTCCATATATCCTCATCAAAAGATGATGATGGCCGCAGGCTGTATTTCAATAAATCAGTATCATCCAAACCTGCTAAACTCTAAAGGGGATAATTGACTGTTCATCAAAATTACGCTTGGGAATTGATTGAATTTGCCACCATTTATTTGGTACTATGAATTTCTGTTGTTCACTAAATGTATACAACGTCATTTTTTCATTCATTTCCTTCCTCAGCTAACAAATTAATCCCTTTTCCATATAAAATTGATTTGTGGTAACCAGGATGAATTTATCGATCCACGTGTTTAAATTATTTTCTTGTTCTATTAATGTTTAAGTGACAGTCATAGAGTACAGATTTAGAAGAAATTTAATAGGCACAAAGAAAACTTGCACCAAAGGTGGAGGTGTATTGGCTTTGGTGTATGATAAATGCATTTAGGTTCAATTCTCACAGAGACCGCATAGCCTTTATAAACATCTCCCCTGGCCACCCAGTTTGGGTCCGAGGGACCAGCTGTTGAGTGGATAGAGCATATAAACTTATTAATGTTTGTATTCGCATCCAAAGGGCCATACAGTAATGATAAAATTCCGAGGTGGGAATGGGAGGAGCATGCTCCGATGGAACCCCGGGAGGAATTGAATTCCACGTCTACAGCATACACGTTCAGAACGAGTACAGCTTAATGAGCAATGCAATGCGCACATACGTCCAATAATTCCCATACATTTTCCTCGATTTTAATATTAAACTAGATTTCCCTGTTAGATTGATCAATTTTTGTTCAATTGCTTCATTACATTACCTCAATGTTTTATTTTTTATTAATAAAAATAGCCTAATGTAGAGGAAAATTTATGGGAATTATTGGAAGTACTGTGCTAATTAATTGCTCATTTTCAACACTAATGGAACAAAACATTTTAAACTCGTAGATATCCAAAGACGTCATGGCTACAAAAGTAGGGACAGTCTTTTAATTTGATTCGTTAATGACTAAAAGCAACTTACTAAGGAGTAAACGTTTCATGCTGCATACTTTGAAATGTTTAGATCTAAAGCATTTGGATAGTTGAAATGTTCAGAATAATTAATGCGGAAATGTTTAAAACATTATAATGAAAGGTTTAGACCCTTAATACTCAAATGCTGGGAATATGTTCGAGCATTTTTTTACCGTATACAACGGTTTATCTAGTTTTAATTTAATTTTGGTTACAAGTCAAGGTCCCAACCATCCCAGTCACATTTTTTATTCCGCAACACTCCCAACCAACTCATATGGAGACATTTTATTATCCAACTTTTGGCTCTCCGTGGGCCCCTCTCCCTCCTCAAATTAATTATAAGATTCTGCATTGCATATATGCCAAACGTTGCTAATTTCAAACCATTTTTCAAAACCATGTAAATTGGTTTGAAAGTGGCATGTGTGCTTTGCTCTGTTTATCTCAAAGACCACGCTTTGTAGCACATTGAACCAACACCCTGCAAAGCTTCAGTGGGTCCTATTTCACCCCAAACATCACAATCATCAAAAGGCATCACCTTGATTTTGGTCGAATATTTACACTTCGTCGACCAGTCTTTCGATTTGTTATTTTTCAAGTAAGTATATTACCTAAATAAGATGAAAATGTCAAGACAATGGGCTAACTTCTTTGGTATCTTACACGTGGTAAGTAATACGAAGCATACGATGCTAGTTACTCACGAAATTATTAAATCAATTATTTCATCTCGAAAGCAATGTATTCTAAAAGGCGCTTTTTTCAAAACCATCGGGAATCCGGCATGCTTTTGTGCGTAAAATTGCTAATGCATACAATAGCATCACTACCCGGCATCAATGGTAATGCGCTGCCAATATTTTTGCTCGGCATTTGTGGCAATTTTCGTCAAACTATACCTTTTCTGCCGTGGCATATATTGTTCCTTGGTAATATTCACTGTTATTTGTATATTAATCCCAACTACTCCGGTTTACTCATTTTAGTCTACTATTGAAATTCTGTTTACATGATATTTAATCACAAGAATGTAGACTTTAAGCATTGTAACGGTGCTTCTAAAAAAATAATTTTTACGTTTTTGTCTTTATTTCTTATTCGTCTTAGCTTTGGTAACATTGTATTGTAGTTTCCCTTCCCGAGCTGCACTATGTATACTGCTCATTGTTTCACAGCCGAATTCCACTTTCGTGAAAGCGCGCTTGTTTTGCGAACAAGGTTCGTAATCACCAAATTCCTACAGCTTGTACTAGACCACAAGTTTGGATTAAACTTTACATAAACCTGGAAATGAATTCCCGGAGAATGTATACAACAATATTCCACAATCAGGACTTTTCAATAAGATGATTTTGGATAAACCTTGGATTTCTGTTGGTATTCCCGAGCTGTGCAACCGCAGACTATGCGGCTGAAGTCAAATATTGTTGATAATATAAAGTTATAAAATATCCGTTATTATTTTCCAACTATTTAGCTAATTGCGTTTCATACTCTTCCTTGGCCTTGCTCCAATATGCCTAGGTGGTTCCTTTCTGATCTTGTTTTTAATTTCAACAAAGAAAATACATTTGTGTGATGAAGTATATCCAATGTAGGATTTAGCATTGTATAATTTAGCAAGGAAACCCACATGGAAATGTGGCTGCAAGTTTGTAATTTGTATTCATGGTATAATAAATATATGCCACTACAGCTATATACATGTCAGATACCCCTACAACCAAACAGAATATTATTCTGGTATCCTAAGCTAATGTTCCAATAGCAGCAAGTTTTTTGGGATACCGTATACAGTCTGAGCATCTAATACAATTCAGTTTTACTTGTTCAACTACTTTATTTACGGCTGCACATTTTTAGCAAAAAAAATTTGCTGTTGTCCTTCACAACACGTAGGAATGTTGCAACAAAGGTAATTTCCATTATTTACTATAAAAGTGTTTAGAAGGTTTCGCAAGTGAAGACGTATCTTTACACTAACGAATATTTGACAAGTCAATTTCAAACAGAATTTGGAATTTTCAGCATTATTGTGAAATGTTAAGTTATAATACCTAAAAATCTCAGGGCTTAAATTAAGTCTGGCTATACGGATGGGTAGATTGCGTATGTTTTTGGTATAAAACTTCAGGCCACAATTTATGTTTTGCATTTTAACACTAAATTCGGGCAGTAGTAAGAATTAAATTATTTCTTCTGTGAAATACGGATAAATGATTACTTTGTGATGAACAAGGCCTTGTATCTTTTGTTAACGACATTGCCAAATTTAATAGCAAACCGTTTTACCTTTACATTACCTCTCTGTGTGACCAAATCCCATTCGATTCTCCTTCCTTGTTCATCCTTAATAAATTCCTTATTAAATTTGATGTATGCCAGGAGGAGAACTGTCTCTTCCTTGATTTCTGTGAGTGCGTTTGTTGAGGAAGTTGTGAAAATACTAATAAATTTTGTCCAGTTTATGTTTGTAAATAAAGCTTAGAAGCCAGTGTTTTGAAAATGCCACTTTTTCACGGCGTCACTAATTTTACCCCCTTTGCATCCCCACCCCATTCCACCCTTATTATTTTCTAGTCTAAAGGCTTTAAGTCTATAATCACAATGTCACTTTACAATACCTTGCAGAGCAATTTTGGCCCTTTCGGATTGGCAGCTTTACCATTTCCTTTGCCAGTCCTGACAACTGCAGCCCCAATTCTATTGGCCTTTGTTGTCTCTAATTGGGTTAACTACGACAAGAGTCGGGATCTTTTATTGAAGCCAGAAGTCCCCATTCTCTCCACCTGTGCCACTCTTCCTCCTTTGATTTATGATTTCATCGTAATTGGGGCAGGTAATCTTTACTTTAGTGTCCGCTTGAGCTTGTTTAAATTTTGATACGTTAAGGGTCGGCTGGCATGACGGTGGCAACTAGACTGGCAAACAATACAAAGGGGTACTCGGTCCTTCTTTTAGAAGCGGGAGGAGAGGTAACTAAACTGGTCACTACTAGAGTTGTAAAATGCCCGGGTCCTGCTCATTCGTGCTTAAGACATTTTCTATAAAGGCAATTTATGCAGCCCGGCCATTAACGTCCAGAAATTAGATAAGTGCCATTACTGGGTCACTTTCAAGTTGTTTTGAGCAGATATTCCGAGTTCACCAATCTACCACATGTTTTTTGTACCCATAAATTGGCAAAACAGGGCATCGCTTATGCAGATCCCAGAATGGTCAGGGCGCGGACATTAGCACAACTCCACTTGTTATTAATTCCAGACAAGTGGTTCATATAAATTTTTTATTAGCCATGTATTGTCAATGGCGTCCCCGTACTGGCTAGCTACCTGGCAACTCAAGTACCAAACACGTGGACATATCTGTCTCCAGCACAATCTTCTTGTTGTGAAGGGAGCAAGAATCGGGTAAGCATATTTCCCTATATTGAATCCTTTACATTTGGAATCGAAAGAAACTAAGTTTGCGACACTTAAGCAAGTTTTAACCACCCGTGGAAAAATGCTCGGGGGTTCGAGTGGGATTAACTTTATGATGTACGTCCGAGGACATGCAGAAGACTACAATCAGTTGGCGAATGATCTTAACGACACCCAGTGGAGTTACGAAAATGTCCTCCCTTACTTCAAAAAGTCTGAAAATTACAACGGATATTGGCCGTTTAACAGTAACCATTCAATTCTAATTTAATAATGCATCCAATATATTTCTCGTCCAGAGACCAATTAGTACTGCTTCCTCGGTAAAGAAAATGACAGTACTAAAGGTCACAGGGACATCCGACTTTTCTCATAGAAATAGGAATTGTCAAATTTTAAGTTTTCCGCCTAATCTTATGTGCCAGGTGAGAAGAAATAAGGTCTCTCCGCGATATGCTTCTAGGGACCAAGAGAGTGAGTATTGCTATGATTTACGGTAGTGCTCAGTCCTACAAGCTATAATTGATTTAAAAGTATATGTTGGTCGATCGTTCAAACAGATTAAAACAGTCGCTTAGTCTAATCCATGTCATTGTTGAATCATCAGCTCCGCTTTGGGGAGTCTGTTCGTTTACAGGCGTTACTACAAATATTTCAAAGTTTAGCCGCGAAGTCCAATTAATTTTTTTCAACAAGTCAATTTTTCATCCGTTGTTTATTACATTCACAAACAAAACAAAACTAGTTGGGACTGTATTGAATCGCAATATGTAGTCTGCAATGATATGATGGCCAAGTGTTGTACTACGTCTCAAGTTTAAATGTACATCCTGCCAAGAAGACAAAGTTTACTTTTGAATCCAACATTAT
>JAQIWQ010001628.1:0-10242 GCA_034695825.1 Folsomia inoculata
AATTGGAAGTTGCTTGTGGCAGCGTCATAAGAGCTTCCCGTGAAATCTTCTAGGCCATTATTGGGTGGATTTCACAACGTTTCTAATCCATCTCATTACATTCCATTCCTTCCTTCCTTGCTTATCCTTCCTCGTCATCTTTTACTTGTTCAGATAATTACAACTAAAAATAAACAGAAGCAACAACAACCACTATTGTATTTGGCTTAGTTTAACATTGCAAAATCAGCACTAGTTCAAGTTGAACCTTATCATGAACTCTAAACGATAGCCGTTCATTTGAAATTAATTATTTCGCTTAATTAAGTAAAGACACTGGGTGTTTGGATGAGATAAAGGAAGATATCTACTTACGAAATGGTATTGACGTATACAAAAGACGTCAATGTTTGTTCCGTAGGCTTAATTCTTTTACTAGATGTCATAAATTTATAACCAATGAAGGTAATAAGCTTACCAAAATCAAATGACATTGATTGATTCAAATGCTCCTTTGTTTAAACTAAAAACAACCAAACCAACCCATACAGAACTGCCATGTCAAATGAATAATTTAAGTAAATGGACTATAGCAATTCATTACACGACACCTATCATGATTAATGTTCTGACTATCAATACCTTGAGCAGTTGTTCACAAATCTTATTGATTACAACTGCAATATATTTGTGCTAGGTGATTTTAATTTACGTGAAAACTTTATTCAACCACTCGGTGATATCATAAGCCAACTTTTCCTAGTACAAATCCGATTGTCATTAAGCCGAAAAGACAAAACAAGATGTTGGATTTAATAATTGTAAATAACGTTAAAGTGATTTTAAATCAATCCGTCTAATATGAGTCCTTCATCACTGTTCATCACTGACTGTGAGATCAAAATACCAAAGCCTAAACCAGCTTCCAACGTTATCCAGTTTCGTAATTACTACAAGTAAATAAATATGTCGGACCTTTTAAAAGATCTAAATCGTTTTAATTTTAATGTGGACGCTGACAGTGATGCTGGCATTCAATCATTTTTAGACAATTTTAATATTATTAGATAGCCAATTGCTTAAAATGGAGCAGCTATTGAACTCTCCATGTCTGTCTGTCTGTCCGGTTGATACATTTCCTTTGCTATCCATATATCAAGATGGCTCATTTGACTCCAAGGTACATTTGGAGTGCTCCATATTTATGAAATGTATGGTGTTTATTTGGATACTTCGAAAATTGAATTTCACGGAATTGTACGACGAGTAGTATGCATTTGTAGTGGTCAAAGCTGTCTTGACAGTTGGAGGTTGTTGCATAAGGTCCAAATCCCGACAATGCAATGATCATGTGTTGGCTGTCAAACTTTTTTCTCCTTTCATACCCAGCAGAGTCGCACCCTTTCTCCAGCAAGAAGTATGTAACAAATTGAAACTGTCTCGTTGCAGCAATCTATAACCCTGTGTCGATTTTCGTATAGTGGAGTCATTCCGGTGGAGTAGGAAGATACATAGATTGCTGTTGTTTCTGAATACGTTCAGTATGCATTTCTTATAAATTGGGTGAAAAAAATGTCTGGATTTTTCATGTTCTATCTAGGACGAGATTTATATAACACTTTCAGTGAAGATCCAACTGGAAATGTCTCTCACTTCTTCTCTCACTTGTCGACTTTTCTTTAAACTATATCAAATTTCTGTTTATTTCTGAAGCTAACTTCAATATGTCGATCACAACAAGTGGCAATTTATTTCCACAATTCGTCAAACTTGTCATCACTATCAAAATTCCAGTGATTAACGCGTCATAATTCTAGATTTTCATCAGTAATAAGAAATTTCTAGACTCAAAATCAATATTTACCAATTAAATATTCCCACAAATCCTCCACCAAGAAGGTACTAATATCTTAAAGCAGTAGTTCCCAATACTACTTTGGTGCCCAGTTTATTTTGATGATATAGCAATTTATTATTGAATTCTGAATTCCGGCCTTTTATTGTTTAGAGTTCTCACCACAATTAAATTAATTGATGCCATTCCTGTTCTTCGACTAGTATAAAGTTATTAGCATTGCTAAAATCCTTTTCGTAACTATCGGACATACAAATGACTCATTCAGTCTGAATTTGACCTTGCTCGGAAAATGCTGTCTTTAATTTTCGTTCCGCACTTGAAACTCCACTTTCGTTTCGCAGACAAATTGCAATGTCTGTATTACGCTTGGGATTCCAAGTCAAAAAAGGTCATCCCTGCACCGAAAAGACGTCTAGTTCAGTTCGGAATCCTGTTCCACATCTGTTACGTCCTAATCCCACTACTACTTTTAAATGAACATTCTGCAGGGTCCTCAACAGAAAAGCTCATCGCAACCCTCTTCACTGTTGCGTATGTTATCGGACTACTGCTTCGTTGGGAGTGGGGGTCATCGGCTGAAGCCATTGAATTAATGAACACTATAACCCAGAACCCACGTAAGATTTTACTTAAAATTCTTAAATTTCAAGTAAAATAAAATACGAAAACTAAGAAAAACAAATTTGTAGATTCCTCAGCACAGTCCTCATCATCATCATGGTCAACTGCTGCTCAAAAGATGTCGATCCACCTTGTCTTCAGCTTAATGCATTGTGTCTATGTTATATCACCTGTAGCCGTAGGATTCCTGATATTTTCCAACCCATCTCAGCCTCCATTTATTATGGGATCGTTCTTACTACCTTTAACACAATACTACTTGATACCAAGTTCAACACTTGGCTATTTTCTGCTCAGGGCTTCAATATTCGCTTTAGATGTCGGATTCGTGGTAATTCATTCAGTTAATTGCGGCCATTACACTATATACGTTATGGTTGCGGGGATACTGTACTTGTGGGAAAAGTCGGCCCTTACTATCCTCAGCTCCAAAAATTGGGGAAGGAATACTGTGAAGGAATATCGTCAACTCCAAGTACTGGAGAAACTGCTCAACTCGTGCATTCGAGGCAGAATTTTCCCAGTATTGGCAACTGCTACTCCTGCCCTTCAGATCCTGTCGGGTGTTGCAGTCATCAAACTCAGGGATACACTGGGCACCATCCCCTTTTATTTTATGGTCATGCTTTTGTTTGATACGTTAATTTTCAACATGGTATATTTTTCGGGAGCGAAACAAATATTCACCCAAAGTAGGGATTGGTTGATAAAGATGCGGAGTATTACTAAGAGGAAAGAGGAAAGGAAGGTCTTGGGGTCAATGATGCCATTAAGGGTGTGGTTCGGAAGTAATTTTGTGGATCAATGCACTACACTTGTCGTGCAGCATTTCTGCACGGTTCAAACAGTGAATCTGATTCTGCTAATGTAAACCCTCACTATGGAATCATATAGATCTAATTCGTATATATTTCGCTTACTTATTTATTAGACCTGTGGTTCAGACAGGGCTTATGTTCCCCGTTGCCTTATTTGTGCAAAATAACTCTAGAACAAGCTGCCTGGTCGAGTTGATATTTTGAAGAGTCCTTCTTATCTCATCTTATGAAAAAGAGCCGATGATATAGGACGAGGCTGCAGTTGCAGCTTGCAACTACTTGGTATATAGGCCCTGCTGGAAGTCGAGGCAAAATCTCTCTAAGAGGTGGACACATCTGCCTTGATAAAACTATTGTAGACTTGCAAAGTGGATCGCTTTCAAGTGCCTACTAAACTTGTCTTTTGAACTACTTGACTGACGTCAATGCAATTCTAATGGTAAATAAATCAACAACAATTGGAAGAATATAATGTGCTGAAGTTATTGATTTCAAGATAATAATTTCAACATATCGAACACGGCAGATACCAATTTATTTCCATGATGAGTAAAACATCAGCATTATCAAAATACCAGTGATTACCGCATTATCAATTAAATGTTTTCATAAGAAAAGCAATGAGTAATTTCTGGACCCAAAATCAATATTTGCCAATTAAATACGCTCACAAATGTTCTACTACAGAAATATATCTTGGACAAAGGGGTAGAGCCCCAATACTTTGATGCCCAGTTTATTTTAATGACAAAGCAATTTATTTTTGAATTGTGAATTTCGGCCTTTTGTTTAGAGTTTGTATCACAATTAAATTAATTGCGGTCGTCTTTGTTCTTTGACTAGTGTAAAGTTAGCAATCTTGAAATAAATTTCGTAATTGTCAAACATACGAGAGAAGGGTGAAAAGTAGTAGCGGCAATCTATTTTCAGTCCATTACAATGCTCTGATCTGAGATGAAATTGTCTCATGCATTTACAATGAAATTATTGAGAATAGCTATTTGGTACATTTTGCTTCTTCGATATGATGCCACTGCCACTGATAAATGTTTGTCCTCTTAAGACTCTTTTTCAAAACTGGAAAAAGGTAGAAGTCACTAAGGTACTAAGGCTGGATAATTCGCGGTATGGTCAATTTCCCGTGGCCAGTGCCGATTTATAGAAGTCATTACAATCTTTGTAACGACTGGCACCTTTTTTGCCATTTTTACCGTTTTTGGGCGACCACTATTGTTGCTTTCATAATAGATGATAATAATGAATTCATGTTTCATCCTATGTTACAATTAGTTCATAAAAATAGGTGGGTCTGTGTCATACCATACTGCTGTAAAAGGCCTTGACAAGCCTACAAGATCCTCTGGCTTTCAGCATGTTGGAGCAGAAAAGGCACCCAGACTGCTTTTTGCATTCCAATTTTTCATGTAGATTGAAACGAAGACAACCTTTCGATATCCCGACTTCCTTCGCAATTTATTAAGCAGTAGTACGTCATTCTAATTGTACGAACTCTTCAACTTTGTTGTACACATAGTCGTCAGCAGCAGAAACTGAGGTAAATCTTCTACTGTCTACTACTTCCGCACCTAAACCACCTTGACACACTACGATTGGATAGAGTTCTCTAACCAACTTCTCGGGAATGTCCATAGTGGAGTCGCCCTCTAAGGCAAAGAACCGAATGGTGGAATGGGCTTCAGCTTCATTTTCCTCCCGAATTCTGCTTTCGAGGAGACAGTGTACAGGAATGGCGGGACAGATTTTTATGATTTTTGGTACACAATGTACCGGTTATGTAGGGAATATGCAGAGAAAATGTCCGTTCTCAGTTTTTTCTCTGTAGTATACACTGCCATTACTTTTCACACTCCCCTCGTACAAACACGGCGTTCCTCCTTCACGACGACGGGGATACTCAATAGAGAAAGAAGATAATTAAACTAATCAATCTATCCGAACCAATTATCCTTTCGAATGGCTGCCATTAAATTTTTTTGGCACCAAAATGACCCACGCAGTCTGAATTGGACCTTGCTCAAAGAATGATATCCTCAATTTTTATTCCGCACCTGAAACTCTTCTTTCATGTCGCAGACAAATTGCAATGTCTGTATTATACCTGGGACCCCACCTCCTCCAAAGTCATCCCTGCACGGAAAACACGTTTAGTTCAAGTCGGAATTCTGCTCCATCTTTGCTATGTCGCGTTCCCACTACTTTTAAATGACCATTCGAAGGGAACCATAACGGAAAAGCTCATAGCAACACTCTTCACCCTTTGTTATGTTACTGGACTTCTGTTCCGTTGCGAGTGGGGAGCATGCACTGAAACGATTGAATTAATGAACATTATTACGCAGAACCAACGTAAGAATATGTAAAATGAAATGCGAAAACTAAAAAACAATCAAATTTGTAGATTCCTCAGGAAAGTCCTCAACATGGTTCAACACAGTTCAGAAGATACTTATTCACCTGGTCTTCATTTCAATGCACAGTGTCTGTATAATCGGACCCATAGCCGTAGGAGTCTTGATATTTTCCAACCCATCTCAACCCCCATTTATTGGATCGGTCTTACTACCCTTGACACAGTATTTGGAACGATTCCTTAGTTCAAAACTTGCATATTTTCTGCTAAAGGCTCCAATCTTTGCTTTGGATGTCGGATTCATGTTAGTTCATGCAATTAGTTGCGGCCATTACGCTGTATACGTTATGGTGGCTGGTATTCTAAGTTTGTGGGAAAAGTCTGCATCTGTCCTCAATTCCAAAGAGTGGGGAAACAATACTGAGAAGGAATTTCGTCAGCTTCAAGTACTGGAGAAACTGCTCAACTCGTGCATTCGAGGCAGAATTTTCCCAACAATGGCAACTGCAGTTCCCTGTGTTCAGATTCTGTGTGGCGTTGCATTCATCAAACTAAGAGATACACTGGACACTGTTCCCTTATTTTTTATAACAATGCTTTTGTCTGAAACGTTCATTTTCAACATGGTATATTTTTCAGGAGCTAAGCAAATATTTAGCCAAAGTAGTGATTGGCTGATAAAGATGAGGGGAAGAAAGATGAAGGAGGAAAGGAAGGTCTTGAGGTCAATGATGCCATTGAGGGTGTGGTTCGGAAGTAATTTTGTAGATCGATCCACTCCACTCGTCGTGCAGCAATTCTGCACCGTTCAAACAGTTAATTTGATTCTGCTCATGTAAACACTCGCTCAGATAATATTTCACTGATTTTATTTATTAGCCCAACTCGGGGCTTATGTATCCGTCATCTCTGTTGTCTATGTGCGAGCTAAATCAAGAATGAGTTATCCGATCAAGTTGCTCGAATTTTAACAGCACTGAATAAATCAACATTTACGAATATGAGGGGAGCTTGAGAAGTACATATAGACACAAAATCTTAACCCCATACGTTCAGGGGAGTTTGACATGTTTTCAAGATGTAAAACCCGCTTCGATTGAACCCCAAATTTCCATTCGATTTTTAGTGTGGGGAAAATAAATATTGAGGCGAAGCAATGATTGGTTGATAATAAGGCAGGCAAGAAATCTTGATGAGGGTGTGTTTAAAAGTGATTTTGTAGATCGATTCCCTCTAGTCATGGTACAGCAGTTTTGCACTATTCAAATGGTGAATTTGATGTTGCTTATGTGAACAAATAAGTTTTTTAAGTACCTCTTATCTTTAAATAGAACTTGTCTTGGCTGATTTTGGTTATTATGTATGCAACAAAGGCGGGAAAGAAAATCTTATTTTTAGTTGGATTGAACTTGATACAAATGTGAATTTAATAAAACGGAGATATTTATGGGGTTGTAACTTTATTTAATTTTCAACTTTAAAGTCCAAAACAAACGATTGTTTTTCTCTGCATCTACAGTAATTAAAATTAAAAACTTTGGTGGGATTAAATTCACGAAACGAAGGGTGTGGCACTATCTTTAGTTGGTGTTTTCGGAATCGAAAGATGCATATAACGTCTAACTTCCATGGTTTACAGTGTCGAAATAACATTTGTACAGATGAAGAATGTGTGCAAAACAGTACGTAGCGCGAAAAATTCATGGAGTTTCTGGGGTTTTTGCCCTAGGAAATTTGAGATCCATCTACCCACTTGGCCCCTTATACAACTTTAAATGTCCTTTATTACGTAGATTTCTTATGTTGTGTTGAGCTAAAAAGTCTCATCAGAACTAGATATCGAACATGATTTATGTATGCAAATTGGGCAAATTGGGTAGAATATGGGTAAATACATGTTCCTGCAAATCGAGAAAATAATCACGAGCTGAAGGGAGAGTATTTGCTCAATCCCTTTCCTCTATGAAATAAACACCTACCAATCCTACCTACCGAATGAAAAAGCATTGAAATTATAGCATATGTATTACATATATTCAGATTAGAGAAACGTTGTTTCAACGTTGAAAATAATCACGACTTGAAAGAATGTTATTTACTCAATTCAATAATCCTCCATAAAATAAACTCCTGCCCTGCCAATTCTATAAAATGAAAAAATTATAGGATAAATTCTGTCCAGAAAGGCGAAATGTTATTTTAACTTTCAATGTTTAAAACCAAATCAATAGCGACATACTGTGCTGAAATTACTGCTTTCGTAACTTTAGCTCAACTTATCGACCAAATATCACTTTATTTCCACAATGTGTATAAAACCTTGTCATCAGTATCAAAATATCAGTAATTAACCTCATATCAATTCCAACGTCCATCCCCATAATGAACTTAATGGAGGCCACAGAATGTAGACGACAAATCAATATTTTCCGGCTCTGTCCACAAATTCTCTACCAACTAAAATAAGGTCCTATCTTAGATAAGAAATAGATTCCAAACAACGCTGATGCCCAGTTTATTTTGATGACCACAATTAAATTAATCAATAATGTTTCTGCTCATAAACTAGTACAAATTATCCCGTAATTTTCTGCATACCCCATGACACAATTATGAATGAAACAATAAAACCAACTGTACAAATTCTATTGAACCTGTAACCGATCTACCCTCCCCTCCTTAAGGAACCATGTGCCATTGGAAAGCTAGGAGTCAGACCCTTAAAATAATGCTCAAACGGTGATAAACCGAGATATAGTCACACAGCGTAAAGCAATTGGGTTACTAAATAGTTAAAGAAGATAATCAAGTCAATTTGCACAATTATGTACATGCCTTTCGTAACGGTAGCCATTATTGAACTTAATTGCCATAACCTAGCCCATTCAGTTCGAACCTGACCTTGCTCCGAAAATGCTGTCTTCAATTTTTATTCCGCACTTGAAGCTCCAGCTGCATTTTGGACACTTATTGCAATGTCTGTTTTATACTTGGGACCCCACCTCACACAAAGTCATCCCTGCAAAGAAGACGCGTCTAGTTCAAGTTGGAATTTTGCTCCATCTTGTCTACGTCGTGGTCCCACCATTTCTGAATGGTCTTTCTAAAGGAACCACTACGGAAAAGTTGATAGAAATACTTTTCACCGTTTGTTATATTGCTGCACTACTGCTACGCTGGGAGTGGAGTGCATCTTCTGAAGTCATTGCATTACTAAACATTATTACAGATGGCAACCAACGTAAGAATGAGTAGGACAAATAAAATCAGATACTAGAATAAAAATGAACAAATTCATTTATAGGTTTATCAAGACAATCTTCACCATTGTCACATACGGCTCCGAAAATCATGATACACCTGGTTTTTAGTTCAATTCATTGCATCTATGTCATCACACCCTTAGCCGTGGGATTCTTGATAATTTCCAACCCGTGTCAACCACCATTTCTGGGTTCAGTCTTACTACCTGCGGCGTCACAATGTTGCAAACGACTCCTCAGTTCAACACCTGCAGATTTTCTCCTCAAGGCTGCAATTTTGGGATTTGATGTGGGATTCGCTCTAGTATTCGCCGTTTCTGGCTGCCAATGTGTTGCATACATTATGATTGCTGGAATACTGTTTTTGTGGGAAAAGTCTACCCTGTTCTTCAACTGCAAAAAGTGGGGAAGGAATATCGTGAGGGAATATCGTCAACTCCAAACACTGGAGAAATTGCTCAACTCGTGCATTCGAGATAGGATTTTCCCAACATTAGCAACTACACTTCCGAGTATTCAGATTCTGACGGGCGTCGCAGTCATCAAACTCAGAAGTATACTAGACAACGTTCCCTTCTTTTTTATGGCTATGCTTTTGCTTGATACGTTCATTTTCAACATGGTAAATTTTTCAGAGTCTAAGCAAATATTCAGCGAAAGTAGTGATTGGTTGAGAAATATGCGGGGAAGGGATAGGAAGGAGCAAAGGAAGGTTCTGAAGTCAATGATGCCATTGAGGGTGTGGTTCGGAAGCAATTTTGTGGATCGATCAACTCCACTTGTCGTGCAGCATTTTTGCTCTGTTCAAACGGCTAATTTGATACTCCTAATGTAAAGCCCGGTCAGACATTAATGGTGCTGAAAATGCTCTTTCTTGCAGCTGCACTTCAATAGTTTTTGCAGAATATTTAACGTTCACATGATTTCGAAAGTTGCTCGGGTCGAGTTGGGTTTCTTGGACGTGGCTTCCGTCAAAGTGATGATTTTTTTTATAAATAACACACTTGTTGAAATAAATGAAACGAGTATTTCGGAGAATCTTAAAATTAATTTTTTTTACGCAATGTGACTTCGATCCGACCAAATTATAATTGTACTCTTTCTATTCACGGATAAGGAACCAAAGTAATTATAATTAATGATATTAGAATGAGATGATCATGTTTCTGAGAAGCTGCAAATGAATTTATTAAGTCGGGACTCATTTCAATTGAAAGATTTGAATTAGCATGGTATTTCTTGACTTTACTGTTGATTTTACTGTTTTATTATACTGGTGTGACCTGATGTTGAGATCAATGTGCAACCCATATTATACATCGAAGTCACTTG
>JAQIWQ010001629.1:0-10240 GCA_034695825.1 Folsomia inoculata
TTGAGGCGAAAGTCTTGACAGTTTTCTCTTTGTTGTAAAGCCAGAGGTTTTTAAACTCTCGATACCTATATTTAACAGTGTCGGTAAGGTTAATATAACACGCCTCGTCTCAAATCTAAAATGAGCAGTCATTAATTTGTACTGATCAAGGAATAACACTTGAATAAATGCTTAACAAACAAACAAACAGTTTTTTACTTTTTCAGGTACTGCCACAAATTCCTCAGGATAGTTTGAAGATTTTCTTGTATTTGCAAAAGCAGTTGAAGAATACGAGGAAGTCGTCCAATGTCTGTGTAAAAGCTGTAGACAAAGGCTTCACCATCACCTTGTTTTATTGGGATCACTGGGATACATGTTCCACGCCTCCATCGAACAAATCTCTTTGTTCTAGAAATCATTGAATTTTGAACCTTAAAGTCTCTAAATGTAGTCTGATCAAAATTACCCTTCAACACAATCTCTCGCTGCGGTGGCCAGAAACTGAAAAATTTCATGAGCACTTGGTGTAATTCTGGAAATAGAAAAACAAAGACATTGATTTTACCTATCGTCTTACTAAAATGTCTGTCCAATGCCTATCGCAATGACAGACGGAGATGGTACATAAACGCTGGCTAGGACTAAAACCGAATTATTGTCTTACCGAATCTCGGGTGAAGCAAGAACAGCATCAATATCGAACAAAGGTTCCTCCTTATTCATTCGCGTCTCGACATCATTCAAGCTCCGAATGACAACTCTGCAACATATTAGCCATTTGTGCTACAACCAGTCATTTAGATTTTTGAACATTTCTATATGCATACTTTGACAGGTATTGAAATACGCATTTTTCCCAATGCATGTAATATGTCCGGAGCCGTTTATGCTTTCCCGTTGTCTTTCTGAAATATAATGGGATTAATTCATGGAGATAAAGACGTACACTGGTTTTTTTCTATAACCTATAACATATAACCTTACCCATAGGTCATGTCTTCCAGTTTAATAAATAGTGGAGCAAGACCTTTATAAAGCGAGAGCAATTTGTCCCATGTTGCAGTGCGATGCATCTCCCAAAATTTGAAAAAGTCCTACAACAAGTAAATGTAGCACAAGAGACTCGTTTTGAAAGAACTTGACTTGTATTAAAGTTCTCACCCAACACTCAAGAATTGGTAATGACGGGTTCTTCTTGTACGGAGGTTCTTTGTATAATTGATAAGTTTTCAACTCTAAAATTCGAACTCGAAGATCTTTTGAGACAAAATTGACTAGATTAACGACTCCATCAAACTTCTGTACCACTGCGGCAAGACTGCTTCCATAGTCCGGAATCCCAAGAGCTGTCCACTTTAAGTGATAGAGACCTTGGTCAAAATTCTTCTCCAGGTCACGTATAGCTCGTTCCATGAACTCTGCCTGGAAATACAAAATCGTACTGATATGTTCTACATAAATTATAAAAATCAAAATACCTCATGAGATCGAGTCTTTCTCCTAATAGAATAGTAATTGTCCAAGATTTGGGCAAGCATTCGAGAATTGAAGATAAGGGTTTCTCTCAATAGTGCAATATTTCTTATCTTTTCACTAACACGGTACCCCATTTGTTCTAGATGGATAGCTTCCTGAATCATTTCTGAAATTTCGGGGGGGACATTGATTTTTATAACCATTTTGTCCGCATTTTGTTCCGGGTCTTGTCCCACTGAAAATTGAAAGTTACGAATACATATGTCGAAAAGTATATAAGTACACATATATTACATGTGAACCTTACATTCATTTTTCGCAGGCTGCTTAATGAATACATTTGCTCGAAGACTAGTATTTATTGTTTGTGAGGACACTTCACACCAATTGCGATACCACCTGTCTTCATAAGCTTTCATTTCACGAGCAAGCGTCAAGTAGTCATTGCACGCCTGAAGAACATCATTGTAGAGCAATATGTTACAGGTCTCAGTTTTTGCAAAATTGATGTTTACTTACCTGCTGTCCAATATCCGTTTTCACGACGTCTTTTTGTGTTCTAAAGTTTACAATGGATTTCTTGATGCAATAAAATAGCGCACGAACCCACCAAATTCTACCCGCAACTGGGGGGTGGTATCTGCTAATTGGTGGATTGTCTTTGTTGGCCTATCAAAGGAGTTTATGACATGGGCTCTTTGTAATGTGTTATAGAATGTAATGTACCTCGAAAAATCTTCGAACATTACGAAGTTCATTTATATATATCATTAACGTTTCGTCAAACTTTTTCATTACTGAAATTAAAACCTTTATTGAAAATTTTCTACCTTAAACCTTCATTGAAAGTTTTCTACTTGAGAATAGCAATGACTTACGTTTTTGATGAATTCCTTCCCTCGTTTCAATGTACTTGAATTTCATGAGCATTTCAAATGCAGAATCTGAAGACCTAAAAATACATTGGAAATAATTGTAATTGTTGTAATTAATTCTGTCTGAAAAGTATTACTTTGTCACAAAAGCTTCATCAATCAAACTCTTTGCTTCAGCCTCTAACACTTGAACATCCTTCCGTAATTGTTCCAGTAGAGCACCCCACAACTTTTGATTACTTGCGAGAAACGGGTCAAATTTAATTTCTAAAAAGGGTTTGATAAGAAGGGATGTTTTTTTCAGAGCCTCCTCAATCTTTCTAGGATCTCCTACGACAGCTTTAATTTCTGGACCGAAGAAGTTTTGAAACTCCATGAGTAGACTGCAAATGTTTGTAGATAATATTTGTAGAAAAATCATAAGTATCTATAATTTATGCTAACCTGGCCATCTCGCTTAAATGTTGAGAGACGAGTATCACATAATCCGTTTTGGGGAACAACTTTGACCTATCAAATTCCCATCTTGCACCTAAAGTACAAATGCCATGTACAATTTGATTAATTGAGGAACATTTATGGCATACATATATTCATTCCCATGACGTGACCGTACCTTTTCGAGATTGTTCAATCTTTTCTCTTGTAGCCATATAGCAGTCTTTCCAAGTTTGTAGCAAAGCTCGAGCAGAGTCTGAAACGTCCATTGCAGAAAGTGGGTCCCTGAAATATTTATCAAACAAAAATTATTTTCAGGACTTGAATTTGTTAGGTGGAAAGAATTTTTTAAAGTAGACCATTACAATTTGAACAAACTGGTCGGATGCAAGGCCGCTGTGGTTCTATCGTAAAGTAGCTTTGCAATCATTTCCAACAACTTTATCATCCTATCGTCCTTGTTGTAATGTCGTGACAGGGTCCACACCAATTGAAGACCTAAATCAAAATGTATTTAAGAGGTGGTCGGTGGTCGTAATCTAAGCCAATACGTTATATACCGTCCATTATGTGCGGAATTGCATCCGCCATATCGACAAAGCTTTTGGAATATGTGAGCGTTTTTAAATGACGCTCAATTGTGGGAAGGAACCTGCTAATATCTCTGGCTTCTTGAAGATTTTTGATCAGTTCTTGTTGTTGGTATTCAAAGCCTGGTAAGACATCAGAATTTGCAGCGTGCAGAACTTGACATGCCACGCGAACTTCTCTTGACTGCAATTGGTCTTGGACGGCACAAATCATGGAGTGTCTCTATATATAAAATATATAGTCAAAAATTTAGACATTTAGACAATATACACAAATATTACATCTCGCCAAAATTCAAGCTCTGCCAATGGAGTAAATGAACTTGGTTTCTAAAATACAAACAATGGAATTATAGGATTAGTAAGTTGTTGTTGTAACAATTTAACACCAATTTAAGATAGGTTCCATACCGTTGGAAGTTCACTTTTTAAAATCTGTTGAATTCGTTGCTCCCATTCTAAACATAGGGCTTCAAGCGTTTGTATTAAAAACTTATTTTTGGCCAATTGTGCAATATTTGGGTGCAAAGCTTCTAGTTCAGCAATTGCAGGGATTCTGATTTTAATTTCGCCTTCCATTTGAGTAATCGCTCTAGATGTGTAATACAAAAATTGTTGCTTAATTCAATCAAAGGACAATTAGAATACTTTCTCCAGAAACCTGGAAAGCGAGTTCAAAAACTTTTGCAGTTCGATTCCCAATTCGTCTCGCAACTGTGCCTTTTGTGATTCGCCCATAGGTTGCATGTCCATTTTATGTTGAGATAAACGATTTGCAGGTGGAGTCAAGTCACTATCAAATATCAGTGGTCCAAATATCTGAAATTAAGAATATGTCATCATCACATCATTATACGATGTGTAATTATTATTTATACAATACTTTGGAAAGAAGTGCTTGAATAGGCCGAAGTTGGTAACCGTGCATGATTCCATACATTAAATGTTTTGGCATTTCCCTTTCAGCTTCCTCTAACGACTTCATTATTGGAATGGACACTCGTGACATTCTAACAAAGAACATGGATCTTGGATTAAGTTTTCCTAAATTGGGAGGAATCACGGTAGGCACAAATTCAAAGTAGTAGCGGTGGATATCCTCCTGCGGAAATGAATTAAACAAAGAGACTTTACATACAGTATAAAATGTACGATAAAAGATGAATATTTTACTGGAAGTGACTCCACGTCCAAATCGGTATCCTCCGTGTCCCATGGGTAAGTAATGGTTTCCTCCGTAGTCACTTCCTCTGGGTGCTTCTTCTTCTTTTTTTTACCTTTCTTTCCTTTTTTACCTTTTCCTTTGCCTTTCCCCTTGGATTTGGAGCTGTCTTTCGACTTTGAACTGTCCTTAGATTTGTCACTACCTTTACCTTTTCCCTTCTTTCCTTTTTCTACAGAACCATTGAAAATGTTATATAAAAGATTGTTAAGAAAAAGTCGTCATATTTTTCAAATACTTGGCTTCTTGGCTTTTGATGAGCCCGACTTGGATTTTGATGAGCCCGACTTGGATTTTGATGATGATCCACCTTTCTTCTTTTTGCTTCCTTTACCTTTCCCTTTGCCTTTTCCTTTGCCTTCTTTGCCTTTTCCCCCCTTCTTTTTCTTTTTCTTTTTTCCGGACTTTTCTTCAGTACTTTCACCAAATGTGGTTGACAGTTCCTCTTCTTCTTCTACTGTCTCCTCTTTCCAAATGTCTTCAAATGCACGTGCTTCTTCAACTTGAAGTTTGACAAAGAAGGCAGTACGCATTTTGGAACTTTCGTCCACAGTGAATTGCGACAAGTCAGCGGACAGGAAGTTGTCTACACCTTCCTCTACTCTGGGTTTCAGCAAACATTCTTCCATCAATTCTTGGTCGTGTTCTTTAAGAAAGAGGGATACTGTCTTTTTTAGCCAGGCAATTCTATTAGAAGGAACATAAGTTTCACATCATGAAATCCGATGGATGGCATCAATACATGAAGCTATTATAATGTGATTATTTATTACCGGAAGTCAGGACCGTCATATGGGGGCTGGGGCTCGGCTTCCTCCTTTACAAATAAAAACAATTGAAACAATTTGGAAAATAATTTAAATAAAATTACCTCTTCTTCTTCCTCTTCCTCCTCCTCCTCCTCTTCTTCTTCCTCCTCTTCTTCGTCGTCTTCCTCTTCTTCCTCATCGTCCATTTCTTCCTCTTCATACCCTTCGTCGTAAACTACAGTTGGTTCCATTTTATGACAATTCTACGTGAGCTGCAATTGCGAACATATTGTGTAAGTTGGTGTTAATAATAAATTGGCTTGCATTCATATGTAAGAAACAATGCTTCCGGGGTCAAAAATTACGTTTTGCAATTACCTGAGATTTGAAGTTTTGACTATGATTTATTACTCTGCTTCACTTTTTGAAAGTGAAAGTCTAGTCTAGTGAAAGTCAGATCGTTTTCTCAAATGGTGTTAGTCTCAATATCAGTATCGATCAAATAAAGTCTTGTTTTCTTGTCTCTCCCAAATTCTATTTCCACTGACATGAATGATGAGGGTCAGAGTCAGGCAGGATCCTTAGGCTTTATTCTTGTATCTTAGGCTGTCTAACTTCAAAATGAGTACTTTGAGTGAAAGTTCTAAAGTTGAATAAAAGTTTTTAATTGAATTCAAAGTTCAAAAGTTGCTCGGACTACAAAATGTTGCATTTACAGGGATCACAGTTAACCGTGAGTGGTAGCCCAGTTCCTTAGCATTTTCCTGTAAAGCAAAGTGCGAAATCGTAATCAAAGGCCTATGTCAGTGGCACAGCTTTTGTTGCATGATTAACTGTCACAAGATTACTCATTACTCAATCATAAAACCCCAGATTAAGAAAAATGGCTAAAGCGAAAGGAAAGGGAAAGAAGAAAGCTAAATCTCCTGAAAAAGGGAAAGAACTTTCTCCAGAGCTGCAGAATTTGCTTTCCGCTGCTAGTACGGATGCGGGGGCTGATGAGGGTTCGATTCAATGCAGCATCAATTCAATAATACATTATGCACAAATCTGTTGAGTTAGTAATTGGTGATTGCATAATATTTAGGAGAAGAGGTTGGGCTGGATGAAAGTACAACTACTGCAGGTACTACCACGGACTCAAAGAAAAAGAAGAAGAAAAAGAAAGGAAAGGGGAAAGGTTCCAAGAAAGGGTCCAAGGGCAAGAAGAAGAAAAAGAAGAAAAAAGGAATAACTGAATCAGAACCTACCGATACCAAACCCCAGTATACACAAAAAGATATTGATGATTACCTGAAGGCTAAGGAAAAGAAGAAAAGAAAGCAGAGGGAAGTGAGATTGGTGAGTGGGGACACAGTCAACAGTGCCATGTAGAATAAATAGGATGCAACTTTATGTCATAAGTCATTTCTTACCATTTTGAAATTGTAGGTGGAAAAGATGCAAAGCATGATTTCATTGGTGCGTCCAAATGACCCTCGTTGGTAAGATTGTTGACACGCATCGCAGAAAGGTGATACATACTGAATGAGGAATTATTTAAGGACCACATGGTCGCTAGCGCCTCTCTACAAATTTCTGCGTGTCGCGAATGTGGAGGTGGTCACAATTTTTCTAAGAAAGATTGAGGCAAAGGAGGACAAAAAGTTGGTTTGGGCAGATGACGATGATGATGAAGATGTCAGGAGGAGTAAGTTGCCTCTTAGTAAGCGACGATCTTCTAAAGTATGTACCACACTCATTCACCTCGATGCTTCCTTCCCGTGCGAAGATAAGGCATCCAAATAAATTAAACATTTATACATAATTTTCTGCAGGTTGTCTCCACCAAATACTCCATTCAGAAGAAAATTGTTGAAGAGAATAGCGTATCAGGTAGCAGAACATCAATTTTATCTGGAGTTGATTCTGGAAGAATCGAAAAGTCATCAGTATCCAGAGAATCTCACATTTTGAAGGCACCCGTAAATAGAGCACCAAAAACTGTGGATGGTTATCAGGTAAGAACGCTGTTGTAATTGCAACATCGAATTAAAGAATGTGGACACTCAGTACAGAATGAGACTACAATTCATTTTCGAATTCTCAAGTTTTAAACTAGAATTGCAACGTATTAATTTCAAATATAATTTTCAGCTCATTGTGGTGAATGATGTGGTGGCTAATAATTCTCCAGACATGTTTTATTTTGTCAAGGTACGCTACATGTTTTACTACAATTCGAAACAATTCGAATGAATAGAATACAATCCATTGTGTGTGAATTATGTATTTGTCCAGTTGAGACCCGTGATGGTAGATAGGGACAACTTTTTTGAGGATGTACTTTTTGGTAATATTCCTGGAGGATATCTTGCGTCTCTGCATTCCCTAATGTCTTACGTTCTTACTCCTATGTTTTATCAGCCTGGTGTTCTTCCTGAGAGTATGTACTGATTTACTTAATGATTATTTTCTTGGCCGTGTGATTTACCTGTGATTATTGTTTGGTCAGGTATTACCAATGATTTCTTTGCCAGTACAAACAGCTTTATGAGTTCCATAACTGAAATTCACAATCGACTACTCTGCCAAACGGTGCTGTTTGTTCCCACAGAGGCTATGAGTGCTCCGATCGATATTGTTTCGAAAGACAAGGAACTCTGTTCTCGTTTAGAAGGTAGACCGACACAAACTTATTATTGATACAACGCTTATTTTGAAATCATCGTTCATGCTGAAATTTCGCTTAGCCGCAATGGTACATTGGATTCGCCAGATTAAAGAAGTGGTGAGCAATCAAACAATGGCAGACAGCGAAGATTGGTCAGGCCCTCTCGATGAAATTGCATTTTGGCAATCTCGGAGTATGTAACAAAGATCATATTTATTACCAAACCCTTAGCAAATGATTTACATTTTAATTCTGTAACTAGATGAAGATTTGGCTGGTCTCACAGGTAGGAATTTAATAACTGACATTATGTAACTATTAGAATAATGGTTTTCCACTTGCAGCCCAATTGCGAAGTACTCCTGTACGAACAGTTCAGCAAATCATGACCATCATCAAGTCCCCTTTTGTCACAAGTTTTAACGCCATAGCCTCTGAAATTCTTGGTGCGTCTGCCGAAGCAATTAGCAATCTTCATTATCTCAACGTCCTTTTAGAACCTTGCACCAAACTTCACAACTCCAAAGTGGCCGAAATTCCTGAGCAATTACAAAATTTGTTATGGCTCATCCGCATCATTTGGTTAAATTCTCCCTACTATAATACAAGAAATCGGCTTAACAGTCTGCTAAGAAAAGTGAGCAGTGAAATTATCGGCCACTGCATTAAAGAAATCGATGTGGATCAAGTATTTAATGGCCACATTGCTGTATCCGAAGAAATAATCAATCTATGTGTGGTTTGCTTGAAGTTGTGGAAAACAAAATATTTCGAAGCTCAAAAGGTAATATAACAATTTATTTATTTTCCACATAACATTCATTATGTAGAAATGCATTAGTATCGTACATAATTAAACTACAACCAACAACATAGATGTTATTATTGCGAACGTCATCTCTGATTTCGACACACTTTATAACATTATGGTTTGCAATTGAATTACGTTGAATTTCATAACCAAAGCAGGCACACATGTGCAGTGCATACGCCAAGCATAAATGTAGGTTACATACACTGCGGAACGGAAATGACGTTTTCAAAAAAAATGTTAAATGCAGTTTTAAAATATTTACAAATGTACTAAATAATTGATGCAATTATTAGAATGACTACTATTTACGCAGATGCACAACATGAATTCTTACTTAACCTGGTTGCTGGAGTATGACTACATAATGTCGCATGTGGACGTATTCTTACATAGACTCAAAGATCTTTTGGAAATTTGTGTATGTCAAAGACTTTATGCTCGAAGAGTGGAAGGGTTTCAAGAACCACTACCTCGGTACCCAGGTGCGTATGAATTTTGTCTTGATCAAGCATCAAGTGTTTTCTGTTCCTCTTTTATGACCATACAACTTCTGCCAGGTGTCAAAGGACCAGAAATTACCCGTGTGATGAAAAAAGTTCAGAAAGTGCTGGACCGAAACTTGAAGGACATGTATCAAGCTCGTCATTTGATTCTCAATGTGCGAAACACTCAATGGCACGAATACATGGTGATGTTCAGAAGTGCCATCCGAGATATTGAAACAATGATTCAGAACGTGCTATATCTAGCTTTCGAATCTGTGGAGAATATTGAACAAGGAATTCAGCTATTGGAAGTCTTTTATATTTTTGTGTTTTACCAGCGTAGCATCCTTGTTCGAGCATACGACAAGTTGATCATGAAGTTTTACAAGATATTTGAAGATGAAATTGGTACAGTGAGGACAATGTTCAATGAAGATGTTCTACCATTGCCGGCAGGACAGCCTCAACTTGCAGAACGTGGGGAAAGATCACTGCAACTTCAAAAGAGACTAGACCTTCAATTGGAAATGTTGAAAGAAGCTTCTTGGTAATCGAGAGTTAAAATATTATAACATGAACAATATTAGTTATTTTTATATAATTAACTACGAATTGATGTTTGCTTAAGGTGGCTACCGGAATGTGGCTACGGTGATGACATTAAGGAGCAGGCCCGAGTCCTTTCCAATACTTTGGGCGAATGTTCGCAAGCTCTGTATCAAGAATGGGTAAAGCTTTTAGGACCACATGATCTGTCCCCTCATCTAGACATCCCACTAATGACTCGCAGCACAGCAAAATTTGGCATGATTGAGGTAATGTATTAAATGAAGATTGAATAATAGTTGTCACAATGTCACAAATGTATATCTTAGTTTTCATGGTCTAATATACCTATGGTTGTCGAACTCCCATACTCTCAACCAAGAGAGGTTGAATCCAAAACTGTAATTTCC
>JAQIWQ010001630.1:0-10239 GCA_034695825.1 Folsomia inoculata
AAATTCTAGTACTCTCACTGTCTCTAATTCAATGTGATTAATTATTAGCCAATAATAATTATGCCGTACATAATGCGCACACTACATTGCGTGTATCGATTTACATTTTATTCCCAATTTAAAGTTATAGTCTAAACGATATCTTGGCGTTCGTTTGATATGACGGTCAATAAACAATTTTGGTCTGAAATCACACAATTCTTCCTAACTGGAATTAAACTGACTATCAGTTCACTATTACTTGTCGTCGTAATGAGAAAAATGATTGTGACAGCATGATACAACTTTTAATGTGAGAAACCAGCCTTGTCGAAATTCGATGTAGTTGCATTTAATCGGAGTGCGATGGACATCTTCCAAAAATGCTCATACTGTAATATGTAAGTTGTTCATTCGGATTAATACTGTAAAATAAGCTGTTCGTAGAAGTTACGTTTTATAAATTCACCATCTTACTTCAGTGTAAGTTATAATTTGATGCATAAAACAACCAATCGAATACCCTCGACATCGTGGTGGAACAGTTCGACACAATGCGAAGTGTTGGATTCTAAATTGTATTTTCAACATCACATCAGCCCAAAGAAAACAGTAACACCCGTGGATTTAAACAAATCCCCTAGAGTTTTTCTGACTGTTCACAAAACAGGTCCAGCAATCTTCGGAAGTAATTATCTTTGATTTGTAATAGTGTGGGCCGATCCTGGCTGTACTGCAATGCCAGGCCGACCCGTGGACAGGCGGAAGCAAGCTTCACGACCCCATCCCAGCTCCAAAAGTCAGGAATAAATCGATAAATGTGCTTTAAAAAAATTATCACCATAAATTATGATAATCTCCCACGTAAATATTACATATTTACCTCCCTACCTTGTTCTGCAAAAGCTAGGTACTCCTCGGTTTCTAGGGGTAGATTTTTGTGGGGCCTAAGAAAACGTTTTTTAGCGACAACAAATCAGATCTTGTCAAATGGTGTCAGGTAGTCATAATATTAAATCCCACAAAACAAAACTGTCATAAAATGCACAGCACTACTCACTAAATGCCGTTCACTAGTGTAAGATTTATACATAATTTACATTGAAAGATTCGGTGATGTCTGGCTGAATTGAAGAATGAACTTATGCAACCGTGTTGGTTGTTAAAAGTTGTTAGAATAATAGCATTCATATTCATCTTGATAACAGTTAATTGTCCCCAAGTCTATACTAAAATGTCTTTTGAATACGGCGACGACAAACCCCATCTTCCATTACCAGAAGCAGACTCAAATGATTATACTGAGTACCAAGAGCTGGAGAAAGCTTCCGCAGATGTAGATGATTCCGAGGAGCAATTTTATGACGTCCCCAAAAGCTACCAGGTCCAGGATGAATCTGAATTCATCAAGGAGGCACAACAATGGAGGGAAGTACTCCAGGCAAAGGCAAACTATCACGTTAAACCAGCAAGTACTATTTGACGGGGGGAGTGCATGGGTTCAGTTTCAAGAGAAAGTTGATTATTCAAAATATTTGTTTGTAGGTGCACCCAGTAACACAAACGATGGCGTCATGTTCATATCAGATGAAGGAGAGGATAACCTTTATGACAGGGATGCAACGACAACCACAACTACGGAAGAACCTTATGATAATGCTATATTGAGATTAGGGTGTGATAATCCATGGTTCTGGAATGCATTCAAGTGTCTTTGGTTAGATGTTAGGAAAAAGCATTATATCGAAAGGACCACCTCCAACGCTATAACAGTAGCGTGGATATTAGGACCACCTTTGGGTATATTGCTTATCATTTTGTGCTCATTTTGTGGTGAGTTAAAACGATTCAAAATTTGAAGTTAGTTTACAATTTTGAGAACATTTGAATACTTTTACTGTATTTTCTTACAGTTGTAACGTGTTACCTCAAATCAAGAGTGAAAGCATTTGAACGAAGGATGGAAGAAATTCGCACAAAGTATGAGCCCGGGAGTATAGAGTTGGATGATGGAACGGTGAGAAAGTATAAACCTAATCAGGAAGAAATTGATGCGTTTGAAAATATGATATCCACTCTGGTATCCATTGTCTAAAACTATGCGAAATACTGTTTAGTAAGGCAAAATAGATGATAAAATGGTGCCAGGATTGCATCACAAAGCACAGTTCATTTCGTCCATTTTAGTTATGGTAATACAAATTCGGTTACTCAACCTCCAATTTCAACCTTTCGCAATATCTTTCTGCAGTTCTCGTGCAATTCTAATTATACGTAATGCACCACGCCGTGCGAGACCATTTTTATTTACAATACGGTACGTTGGTGGTACATTATTCTAGTTGCAAGTTGCATTCAAGGATTTGGAACCGCTATGCGTACACTTTTTGTTATGCCAAACGATTATGCATTAAGTTAATTGGAAGAGGTCAGTTGGATTATATAGATTACACTGTTCGTATACATCTGATACACAGCATACTTTGTGTCATGATTTTTCATCCAGCAGTTGCAGATTGAGACGTCGAATTAGCATAGCATACATATGAACTGTTACATGTCTGCATTCGCTTATTACATTGCAGTCAAGTTCAAGGTTTGTCTTTTTTGTTATTAAATCAAAAGGCAAATGAAGTCCATTCTGTAAAGTCTATTGTTTTGTATACGCTAGTGGATGACTTTGATTTTTTGACTGAGATTAAGCACCGCAGATGCCGCATGTTGAGGCATTTTACTGAATGAACAATCAAACTGCTGGGGGAAAGGACTATAATGCCTTGCTAAATTTTACATTAAGCCACTTTCCTCCTATATTCAATTAAATAGCTTTCTACTCATAGATGAGTTAAAAGAAACAGAGTAATTTATGTAGCTGGCCTGTATCCGTAATTCGGCTGCACGTACAATTCAACACTAGCAAATTCGGTTCCGAATCATGATCCAGAGTAGCTCTTTGATTCCTAGACAGTTCAATGCATAGAAGTAGAAATTCTAGACATGTATAACATTTATAACATTCAATGTGGATGTGGACATTGCATTAGGTCCCGCAATTTCAGATTTTTCCGTTTAACAAACTCATACGTGGCTATCTTGACCGTCTTCAATTCCTCGTGTGGTCACTCGATTCCATCTTTGAGAGAACTCTTGCATCGTTTTTCCATTTGGGTTTAGAATGCTAACTATCAAACAGGTTTTTACTCAGGTTTTACTTTTTAATCAATTAAGACCAGTTAAAGTTTGCGTATTCAAAACTACTAGTAGAAAAGTATATAAATTGAAAATCAGGGTAGTGAAGACCTAACATGAATACACTTTTACTTCCATATTTTTACAAGTCATTCATGTCGAAGAATTTTATGCATGAACAATAAGTGTACTCAAACTAAGACCCCACCCCCTTCCGTCATAGCATCAAGTATAAATCCAAAACTGTTCTGCATAGACTTTATACATAGCAAACATTTGTACCATTACATATTAGATCACGTGTTTTAAATGCAACACATTAAATTTTAATACTGCAGTTCTACATTAGATTGCATTGTATTCTGCATCTACATACATGTAATTCAGTGCTAATAAGCAGTTATTATTCTTCATATTTTATCCTAACATAACAGCCAAAAACTACTACCCAAGCTCTACATACAATCCAATATGAAAACCATCGAATCGACCAAATATACTAGCATTAACCCTTCCATTCAGAGTAGAACCACCTAACTAACTAACATGACTAACTTTATTAAATAAATACACGGCAGTTTACACACAATACAATGCAGTGCCATGCAATGTTAGCAACACTACTAAAACCTGAAAACTGGTATATAATTCAACGCTGTGAGTGAACCAACATCATTTGAGCATCTCTCTTTAAGCAAAACTAACCAACATTGTAGGTTGTAACAAACCATTACATACGAATGCTAAAGCAAGACGAGATTCTTCAACTAATCAGTCTCATTCAATCTCTTCACTCTGTCAACGTCAACCCCCAAGTAAAGTAAAGCTTCGTACCGTATCGTATAGCTGTCCAAAGTAAAGTCCCTTAAAAATCTTGACGCTATATTGTTTGCGTGTTAACAAAAAAGTACACATTAGGAAGACCATCGCATCGACCCTTTTTCACGACCATCAATAATAAGTGTCTCTGCTCTCACTTGGACATTTCTCAAGAAATATAAAACTGACAAGCTACTACAACTTCCATATTTAGAAAACCAACCTGAAACCTCAACCAAACAAACTGAAGAGTTCCAGTCCGGTAGTGTGAATGCCAAGAAAATTCAAGCCTAAAAACTAGACAAGCCATAACTATTAACTATCAGCTTAATAGTGTGAGACTGCACTTTTGCTGTACTTTATTTTACTATACTCTACTAACTTCTGGTCGGGTTAGAAGAGCTAATGCCTTTACCAAGCCAAGCCAGACAGACCTCTCTTAACAAGATTTCAACAAGGGCCTTTTAAAACCGAGATATATCTAAAAGGGTCCAGAAAACCAGTAGAAGGTACGTGGTTGAATTCCCCTTGTGAAAAAATATATCTTCTCTTGGAATTCAATATTTTATCGCATCTCATCACGTTTTAATACTTGCACACATTTGAAAAGGAACACATCCTACAATATAATACGACTATGTTTTGTTAACAAATTGTGCATTCTGAATGGGAATGCACCTTACTTATGCCGTACTCTACACATCACCTACCATCGCCTTCCTCTTAAGGTTTAGTATCCAGTACCCATCACATAAATTAAGTTTATTACCTCCAATCTGCATTCACCCGTTATCATCATTCTTCCCTTACTAAAGGACGCCTAAACTTCTCCAGGCAAGGAAAACCCAAGTATATTATTACCATCCATCCTAACTGCATTACACTACTGCTGACGGGAAACCATCCCCAGTCTGAACTGAAATCAAAGAAGAAGAAGCACATACAATACCCTACAAAAGATTCTTTAAGCTCATGTCAATGTCATGATTTCTACAGTCACCTCCAAGCCATCCCTACCACCAGCAAACTGCACACAAATCCAAGCAAGAAACGGAAATGCAGTAGCAATCACAACCGGCTCAGAATTGATGCAGGCAATAACCACTCCCACCCCGAGTCCCCAAAATAACACGCTTGGTTCCAGAATTATTCCAAAGATTGGTGCCATCGTTAAAAGATTCAGTCTTAACTACAGTGGCGAAGGTTTAGTCACAGATCCACAAAGGGTTAGAACAGTTCGAGTTGGAATTCGTTTTCAAGTCCAAGTAGACAGCTTTCTTAATAACTCAAATACCTCGACCTTGATAAGTGCACCTACTGGCCCACTACAGTTAAGACCTCCTAGGGCTATCATCCGTACCAATTCGGCACCACACTCCATCGACTACATTTCTACTGCCGACTGTGATTCTTCATACAACACCCACCACGCCCACTCCACATCTGAAATTACTGATACCGTAGCGGTTGCTCCAAACTCCAACAACAATAGACAGTTTGTCATTGGAGGAGGAGCAGGAGGCAGCCCCACGCTCCACAGAAAATTTACCAGCGTTGGGAATCTTAATAAGGAGAATCCTTTGACTTGCAGTGATATTGATTTGGATTCGTCCTCAGGAGTGTCTTCCTTGGGAGGTTCAAACCCTCAAAGTCCCGTCAGCACTAGGAGGCATAGTTCAAGCATCGCCTTCCATAATCGGATAAATCAAGCGTTATCACTGTGTCGAAATCAATTGTCTGTTCGCGGCGACATTGACCGTTCCGGGAGAAGAAACAGCGTACAAGTTTATCGAAGGGAGAGTAGTTCGAGTCTCACACCAGAAAGGTCACCCATTTCGACGTCACCCTTAAAGTCGGCTGTAGCAATGGAGGATTCGTCTTCTTATCAAGTACTTCGATTTTTTCCAGGTTTGTTTCTTTGTTTCATTCCTATCCTACATCAAGTGTTGTTTTATGTTTGTTTGTCTTTAGCCTTATTAACGTTACCTACTCGTCGCTTCATAATACAAATGCATATGACATAGCAATATTGGGAGTAGTATAGTAGGTAACTCTATTCAGTTGAGGGTTATCGAGGATGCATGAGAATTGGATTGAGTTTGAATTAAACAACAAGCAAAGAGTGATTAGATAAGAAAATCTATAACAAAGATACTTTTGTTCAGAGATTTTGAGAGATTGTCAACTCTGCAATTAAACTTTAATCTATAGACATTTAGAGTTTGTCCCGAAAACAAATGATGTATGGTCAGAGAAATCACTTGTTGGTTAGTTGATCATTTTGTCATAGGACACCCACTTGACCTGAATGATCATCCGGATGACGGACAGGGGTGTGATGCACAATAATAATGGTTATCATATCAAATGCTCAAATCAAATGCAGGTTCAAGTGGTTAATTTAAATTTATGCACATCGAGTTTACTAAGACAATGCCAATGTTGTTCAATACACGTGCACGCATTAGCAGAAGGTAATGTGATTGTATGAGTGAATGACTTTTTAAGCACATTCCTTCTTATGAAAATCATTTAAATGCATAATGTATGGATTCGATAATGTAGTTTTATAGAGAATGCAGCTATCTCGGTGCTAAATTGTTTAATTATGAGTTGCGAGACTCAAAACCGTACCACGTATATTTTACATTTTTATTCTACCGACATGTGTTTTATCACAAATCAATTAACACGGTTCTAGGCCACTAATTTTAGGAAAGAGAGAGGAATGGACGGACATTATTAATTTATTTTTATGGACGGCAATCTGTATTCTTAAACTATGCCATACATGTGGAATTGATCTATAGTTACAGAATATACGCCCGATCGTATTAATTTTCTCCTGTCGTGATATATTCTCATCCATTTTACGCGTTGCGTATACATACATTATGCATTATCATTATTGTAGAACCTGCACCTGTCCTACACCTGTCTTAAAACATGAGCATGTAAAAGTTACCATTGAGTTGACCATCCATATATCTGCCTGACTTATGTTTGTTTCGACAATGTTGAACGTTAGTTGACCAAACCAACTTTAGTATGCAGTAACAAAAATCACAGCAGTTTGTTACTTGACATGCTGCACTGCATTCTATGTGTCTTTATGTTCACGTGAAATCCTCGTGATTTCTTAAGAATGGTTGGAACGATGAGAGACGAAATGAAATAGGGCCAGGGCAGTCCACACAGTTCAAAGTCCAGTCATAGACCGACATAACATGCGTATAGTATGTTGAATTGAAAAACCATCAATTGACTGCATTCAAAAGGTATAGTTATGTAATACATAAAAATCTCTTTAAACGCGGCTGAAGAATTGGTTCTTTGAGTAATTAATGCCCTGCCTGAATTTTACTAAGAGCACTAACTGTAAGTAATCCCGGAAGTTGTATATGGAAATGAGAGCAAGTCAGGAAATTAATGCATTTTCACATGAAACCTATGCGAAACTGTGCATTGATCTACACTTTACATTATGTTTTTAATATCTGCACACCCTAAACAATGACAGCCATATTGAGGGTTGTCAGAATGTATTAAATTTAAAGATGGAACTTGGACTTTGCACTGGACTATAGGAAAAGAGAATGCATTGCAACGCAGGGTGCCTTTCCATTTAAGCAGTAATCTTAAAACTCTAAGATGAACTCTTGCTGGGTCCAATTCCTCAGTTGAGTTCAGTGTCAAGCATGCATGTCATGTCATGTCAGTCAAACAACTGGTATGATATATACCATAATAACTGAGCACATTATGAGAACGTGACCAAGTTTAAACCATTGTTTTGTGATACATATTGTGTGTGGCAGTATTGTATTATAAGAGAACAATTATAGACTTCGTAATGAGTGGTGGACCCAAGAAGTTATTTCTAGTTGGATACACAATTTCAATAATTTATTTATAGCAGTGGCATTTAACGAACACTACAGAATGTGCATTTATGTAGTACATATATTAGCAGAACTGCATTATACAAACAAGTTGGTTTAGATTAATAATACCGCAGTATCATTTATGTAGCTGTAGGTTATCTGCATGTTACGTGTTTCTAATTTTAATTTGGAAACGGTTGGTCAATCTTTTACTCCACGCGACGCAATAATACTTAATAATGTACTGAACATTAATATGCCCCAATAACCTCAGGTACACATGAACACCTTATCAAATACCGTACAGTACCCATAAGTAAAATAATAAGCTTTCGCCACTTTCAAATAAACCCACGCCTATATTTCGTTTTACTTCAAAAGAAAGATTCAACACATTTATTTGGAAATGACGGATACGAGTTTGTTTATGCGTCAAATACTCTTTGTTGATACGTATTTCTACAATGCTCAATAAACCAATTCATAGCTTTTCCCTCGCCATATAATATATAAATCAACAGATTGAGAAGTAGACTTGATTTATTATTACGATACACAGATTGAATAGTATACTTAAGTAAACAGAGAAAAGTATTCATTAATTCACTACAAAAATACACGTAATCGGCATTGACAGAAATGTACGATTCCATTGAATCCAAAGTCCAATTCATATCTGCATTTATGTCCTCTCTTGTTGTTGGAAGTTTGACATTTGTTTGTACAGTTAATGATAGTGTTTGAACCCCCATTTGCATCATATTATATTTGTGTACAAATTGTACACAATATAATTCTTGTTCTTGCTAATTCCCTTTTACTTTCAATTTCATGTTCCTGGAACATTTTGAGATGTTTGTCTAAACAATGTGCCTTGTTTGAATTACGAGACTTTGATAGTGCATCACAATGCAGGACCAATTCCACATGTAATAAATTAAGTCTGTCTTTCCTGCATGTCGGTGAATGAAGATTTCATTAATCTTTGCATAATTTATGCTGGATAAGTAAAGGAAGTAAATATTTTGGCTCTGCAATATTGAATCAGTTCCAGTAATAGAATTGTAGTACGGTTTATTGATCCAGTTCATTGTATATTTTATGGAGAGTTTCAAGCAAGGCATTTATGCAATATCACTGTCAGGGCTATGAATGAATTCATTTGTCCATACAAAACCACATGCACTTATGCTACTTTTGTTTAAATTTCTAATGTTCGAAGAAATAATGTAAAAATCATCGAGTTGTATTTAAAACTTACACAAAACGCTGAAACAACAAACTAAGATAATGATGGTATAAAGAAAGATTAGCGTGCAGGAAACCCATGTGAACTGGAATTAATGGGAATGAGTACATCAAATGTGCTTATTTTGATAACTTGAATGTCAACTTGAGAATTATCAAATGGACCAAAAACCAACCCCCAAGACAGTGCTTTTAAAAGGCAGCCGAATTTGACTACTGGCAACCAATCGTTAAACCAACTATTTTATGAGTTCAGTCAGGTTATCATACAAAACAGGGTTTTTAGTTTCTCGTGCATTTCAAAGCAAAATCAATTTTTACTTACTCGTTCTAAATCTGGACATTTTTCTTACAAATAAATGAACAAATTGAAATATACATAACAAGCAGGGAAAATTCCCTTAAATACTTTGACTACGACACGAAATGATTGATGGTACCTACAATCCAACTCAAAAATTCAATAAGTGTAGAAATTGTAGATTGTTTGATTATTGTTGAAATTGTGAGATTGTCTTTATTTGTTTCTACGTAATTTGGGTTCATGGACAGCCGAATCTTGTTCTATGTAATTCATAACTACAAGTCTTAATACATAAAGATGAAAGTTCTTTGACATTAAATTGAATCGCCAACTTTATCTCGTAATCTGTCCAACAGTCTCATCAATTTTATCAGACTTACCATTCAACTCTAAGACGTACTACTCAATTTGAGTGTGACAAGGGACAATAGTAGATAGGCAAATGATTGATGGATCAAATCGTTCTGAAATTTTCAAGTTTTAATACTTTGCATGAATTGATGATGAAAATGTAAGGAAATAATGTAATGTATTTTATACACAGTGCAGGTCAGGTTGCGTGTTAATGAGAGCATGAAATGAAACCACCTTCGTAATCCAGAATTCAGTTCAGCAATAACTTTTGCGCTTTCTATTAAACAAAGAATTGAGATTCAAGATATGGACATTTCTTACTGTTTAATGTTGATTAAGAATGTTAGAAAATTCGACAAACAACACCGACCAATCTTTGTGTCCGGTGCGAATTTCCATACAAAACTCACTCCGTTTATTGCGGACTTCATTGAATTGCCTAACTATTGTTTTTTATTAATT
>JAQIWQ010001631.1:0-10225 GCA_034695825.1 Folsomia inoculata
TACAATAAATTATGAGCTACATAATAAAACTAAAACACTTGAAAATATATACTGGTTTATTTCCATAAAAGCAGATGAAAAAATAAATATATTTCCTGATTATATCATACTAATTTGTGTAATTTATGTAATTAAGTTTACTTAAAATCCATTCAACTCACCAAAGAGTTATCTAATGTCGTCGTAACAGTTGTTGGAAGAAATTTGCGAAAATAATACGATGAAAAGCTCTGTCCATACATAAACGGTCATAAACCAAACATTTTGGAAACGTAATACTCATTTAACTTTGCATATTTCCATCTTATTAACTATAAAACAGATCTTTAATACTAATACACATTAATTCATTTAGAACACATAAGTGAATCTCCACTCTACATTGATATGTACAATACTTGGATAAGTGTAATATACATAGAATATGTATATCAAATCAATGGGTCAATCAATCATTCAATTGCGTCTCAACACTTTTCCTTATAAAAAGTGAACGAAGAATGATACCCTCTTTTTACACTACGTAAACACTAAGGTTCCCCGTATTGTGGTTATTTTGATGTGAGTGGTGTCCATCAAGATGACCGTGATATCCAGGCTTGAGACATATCTGTGCTTCTTGCAAGATACGAAGCTGTAATTTTAATTTACATTTTTGACGTCAGTAAGAGCAGATTTAAAATGTTGAAATAAATTTATTTTTACTCGTGGTCCCATCGGAATTCCCATCTTGTTAAGCCTCTCCTCTGTCAAGTATGGAAGCTCCATGATCCCAATTCGTTCGTTCTCAAAATTTGTGGCGTATTTCTGTAATTCATTCAAAACAAAACACTTATAAACAAGCCCTTGTCAAAACAATCTCAAATCAAAGAGCTGAGATAAGTAAGATATAACTCCGGTACAAATGTGCTTGCTTACCTCGTAACCCAACTTTTTAAGAAAGATGCGAATAAGTGGTGGCTCATCTCCGAAAAACTATAAGCAACAACAGCAATTACTGGAATGGTCCAGAAACTCGTGGTATCGAGGTACTTACCTGCGTAAGTTTTCTGACGCGACATGGATTTGTTAGTGACGGCAACGCATTTCTAAATGACGTCCAATCTGTTTGATTTTGACAAGGAACCCCACCACCATGTCTACCACTGGCTGCTCTGTTGAAGTTTTGTGACGTTGATTGGGCACTGTTTTTAACAACTTGGTTGCGAAGAACAGACAATTCATTTCGGATACTTTCCATTTCCTAATGACATAAATTCGTTAATTGTCAGAAAAATGGACCAACTACTTTAGTTTACATCAGATTAAAGAATTACCTGGACCATAAGATGTTGGGTTCGCATTTCAGAGGATAGATGTGCAACACTTCTTGCTAAAGTGACAACATGAGATTCTAGTCGCTGAAAGCGTCGATTGATGCTCTGCAAAGAGTTCAAATGCTGTAGACCAAGGTCAAATCAAGTTGTAAAATTATTGAGCGATACTTTCAAATCCTTGACTTTTTTCTTGTCCTCTAATTTTCTACTTCTATCACGAAAAGGTCGGCTGCTAACCGAGCTTGGGAGAGAAGACATACTTCCAAAAGGACGACGTTTGGCTGCTCTTAATTCGGCAGTTGAGGGTGGATACCGATTTTTTGAAAATTTCTTTTCACCCAAAACTTTCAGAACCTATAATGTAGAATATGTTAATACACTTATTATTAAAGGAACGATTTACCACGATTAGATCTTACCTCGGTATACATATGCTCCAAACTTTCCAATTGTTTACGTATCGCGTGAGCATCCGTTGTGTCAATTGTTGTGCTCAAGTCATCGTCGTCCGTGGTAAACTCTGTATGGCCATCAAAGGCTGACTCGAAGTCCAGCCCGGTAGTAGATGTCAATTCACCAGTTTCATCTTGAAGTGAGTTTAACAGTTGTCCTGCACATTGACAAATAAATAAGTTCAGGCTTTATTTCTCACCTATGATGAAATATAATCTTACCTAATTTGGTCATTGCATTTCTTGTAATTTTGGCACCTTTCAAAGTTTGTGTAAACTCTTTCGGTCTACTTCCTCCTGCCTTTGGACTCTTTTCTGGAATCCTTTGAGGCCGCGTTGGATATCGTTGCTGGCCAGAACCAGAATTGGACCTTTGGACCTTTGCAGGGACACGAGGAGATTTATTGACTTTGTTGGCCATTCCTGTCACGGTTTGACTCGTACTGGGTCCGGCAAGAAGTTCTTGACTTTGGCTTCGAAGTGTTTTACTTTTACTGCATCAATGAAAAACACAAATTGTATTAGAAAATGTTTCCGGTAGTCATTGAGGTTCATGCACAACTTACACGTTGAGATCAAACTGCTTCTGTATTTTCGGAGATTGGGTTGGAGAATGAACCGCTTTGGCATGGATAATGGTGGAAGTAGAAGCATCCTTTATTCCATTATTTCCTGGTTGAAGTTTATTCCCGTTGGGATTTGTACAATTGTTCGTACTGGGATGGGAACTAAGACCACTTCCTCCTGGTTGAAACTTGTTTGTCACCGCAGGTGTGGAAGTGGAAACCCCACTAGATGCATTGTTGATGTTTCCTAATCCTAACGAAGTTCTACCACCAGGTTTTACGGATTTGGAGTTTCTCTCAATTTCTAGAATGTGACGAATTTCTGGTTCAACTAAATCAACCCACTCAGAGTCATTTCCTGAAATACGGATAGAAAGATTAACCGACAATAAAAGTGCGAGCATTATTCCACAAAACTGGGATTACTGCCATTAAGCAGAAGACGAATGGCAATGCCAAAGCGTTTGGAGTAACAGTGACATTACTGTGAATTATGATACGACCATTTCCATAATGTCCTCTGTAATAAAATTATGTGCAGGAAGAGGAAGTTGGCAGTACTATAATTTGATTGTTGTCATATTGCAACGGAACGCAACTGTGTTTTCACGGGATGCATTGCTTGAAAAATATTTAACACACGTTAATTTGATATTATGCATGCAGCAAACTGGTCATAATTCTTTCACTTTCTTGTAAACGGGTCATTATTTCCATTACACGAGGTATTAACAATGCGTAATGTACTCAACTTGTAACATGTCAGGCAAAAGCAATTACATGGACATAAATGAGATGAACTGCTGCTGCGGTTAATTATCTATCGCATATAACTTTTGAATTCTGTCTCACCTGAGGAAACGCTATCCGCATTTGGTCTCCCATCCTTTGCCCCGTCAGGGTCCGAGTTGGAATTCAGTGGTGACTTTGTGAGCATAACAGTGCCCAAACCGGAATCTGTCGTTGTATGACTTTGACCACTTCCAACCCTCTGAGGACCTTTCTCACACTCACTACTACTACTATGATTATGGTTGTTGTTGTGCAAATGTTGTTCTGCTGCGACGGATATGGCAATATTTTGCAAGTCTGTTGTAATTTGTTTCAATTGATCGCTCTTCACTTTGGAGCAGGATGATGAGGATGAAGCCTCGAGCAAAATGTTTCCATTTATGTTGGTCTCCATCGTGGCTGATGAGCCATCCCCGTTTTCTCTCATCTCACCTACTGAGGGTAGTGGGAGGCCGATTGTGTTCATTGATCCTTCAGAGTCAGGTTTCTTGGAAGTGGGCAACGGAGGTGGTTGCTGGGGATGAATGACAGAGTTTTGTTGGTGGTGTAAATGAGCCCACTGACTGTGGGTAACGTTTAGCTGTTGGGCATGAATGTCTTCAGCAGCACTCCGACTTCCAGAGAGGATTCGATTATTACCGGAATAACTTCCAGGTGATGACAATGAACTGTCTACCATTTGAGAGGAATTCGAGTTGGAGCTACCGGGACCGGGTTTTACATTGTAGGAAGGTCTGCCAAGTCCCACAGAGTTTAATGGATTGGAGGAGGAAACAGAATGTATTTGTAGTCTGGAACCTTGACCTTGTTGAAGACGGGCGGAGGAGGGGGTGGAATGTTGATGTTGGTTATCGGTGGGATACCCGGATGTATACTGTTGAACTCTGTTATACACCGATGGGTTCGAAGATTGGGAGTGGGCAGGAGGGGCTTGTCCTCCTTCCATCAATTGGTCCAGGGCCCTTTGTGCTCTTTCCTGGACTACAGCCTCTTTTTGGTTTGTTCCAGAAAATTGCTGCATTCCATTACCGTAACCCTGTTGGGATTCCAGTATTGGTCTAAGTTGTACAGAGTCTTCCGTCAAATTGGACTTTAGTGTGCTTTGCTGAATCGCCTTACGGAAACTGGTATTCACATTTTTTCTATCGTTCATATTCGGACTTCGATAAGAATTGGGGGGTGGAATACCACCTCCATTCGACATAGTGAGACTGTTTCCCGAAACTTGCGGGTAATACGCATTATTGTTATTCCGGTTCATCATCCCATTTGTGGCGTTGTAGGAATTTTGTACATGCCCATTCATTCCCCCACCCCCACCGGAAGGTATACCACCATTCGGATAAGAAGCTGGAACTCCCATGGTCAAATCGATGTAGGAATTGGCAGCATTTTGATCATTTCCATGAACGCTATTGTTAACACTGCCACTAATCACTGCATTATTGAGTCCTTTTGGATTATTGTTACTCGCCGCACTACCACTACCCACATTTCCATGTCCGAATCGACTAGAAATCATGTCTTTTATGTGGTTGTATGTTTTGGATGGGAACAATTTTGTAGAATCTTTAGACTTATCGACCAACATTGGATCACTTAAAGTTGTGACTGCCGTAGTAGCACTACCAAAGGTGACTCCTCTGTTACCACTATCGAGGTCTCTCTCCATCTGCTGTTGCTGATGCTGGTGAGATTGACCAGTTTGTGTGGAAAACTGCTTACGACTTAACATGGGACTTTTTGCTGAAAGTTGAGGGTTAGATCCGTAAGTGTTACCATTTCCGGACCTCGCATTATTATTATGAACCCCTGCTCCATTGTTTCCTGTAGAACTGGATGGGATTGAATATGGGATTGAATGAACTGATAAGTTTTGTTGAACTTGATGTTGCTGCTGAGAGTGACGGTATTCGATTGCATATCCATTATTTACTCCACCGGTTGCAGGTCCCCCTTGTTGCAACCCATTATTGTTGCTGTACTGCATTTGGTTATATGAGGTGGTGTGCTGCTGCTGTTGCTGCGATTGTTGCGTCTAAAAGAAAGTTAACACCAAGTATGAAACAGGGTGTTTGATTATTATAAGCAGTTTCATCAGAAAAGGTTGACTGTTGGCAACCAATTCACGTACAGATTCACAACTCCGCCAACAAGCTTTGGCTAATGCGAGTAAGCAATTTATACTGTAATTGCTTGAGAAAGAAAGGTTGCGATAAGGAAGGATTGGATTGAGTGAGGATGACAGGATTAAATTGGCAATAGCTGATAAACCGATAATCTCTTAATGAGCAATTCTTATTCCCATCCCATTGTTGTCTCTTGTACATAAACAAGCAAGCTAAAAGCAACTACTATATACATTCCTACAATACGACTATTTAATACGCTACTAAACACGGGAGAGTTATTAAGACTTGCATTGGCCAACAAAAAAGAGAAGGCAAGGAGCAGAGATGATCAGAAGGGATTAATTAAAACAAGTCAATCATCCGTAAAACATGGCATAAATAACAAGCATGTAAAATTACTGGCAGTACGTACAGACAGGACTTTGTAGGCACTTTTAATGTCTTTCGAATGAGAGCCATCCAAGCTTAAGCCAAGTCAGACTGGCAAATAACTAAGCTAATGATTTGCAATGCAACTCTTTAATGGTCATTTTATGACGTGAAGTGATTATAAAATAAATAAAATACCTGTTGCATTTGATAGGACCCACGACTATCGTGCATTGTGTCACCGCGATCACGATACCCGTGTTGTCCAAAGTCACCATTGGACTCTATGGATCTCTGCCAATCTCGGATGGACGCTGAGGATTGTGGGGGTCTGTTTAGTGAACAAAAAGAAAATTCAAATCGAACATTCATTTTGGAGCTTTTAATATTACTACATGATCTCATTTCATTCATTTCTTCCATCCCGACAGCGATAAATAATTTTTTGGGTACATTATGGAAGCTAAAAGACCACCTATGACTTACCTATGAGACTCTTATTGTATTGTGTTGTCAGTTGTGGGTACGTTAAATACGATATTATGGAGAAAAAAACACCAAGACTTAAAATTACTTCACTTGTTTGACAAAAGGAGAATGCAGAGTTGTGTTTGGTGAATTTTTTTTAAATTTTACTGCTGCCTGAACCAACTAATAACGAAGAACCATCTTAGAAAGTCAATCAAAATCAAATTCATTAAGCTATGATGTCACGAACGACTCAGTCAGACATATCAAGATGTAACTGTCCGACTTAATTTGTATGACAGGTATGACGAATTGAGCAGGTAAAGTCATGGATGAATGGCATGGTTGGAATACTGATGCTCATCACATCAAATTATTGGTGGATTGTGTATATACACTTGTAGAATTATTACTGAGGTAATTACATTCCTGCTTCTACTAGTCAACAATGGATAGTTCAAATGCTTCATACAATTGTTTGACTCTAATCCTGCTTGAGTATCATCCGTCCCATGACGGACACTGCGGTCAAATACTTTTTTATCTTTGTTCGACACGTGTTCGCTGTCCGTTTATTACTTGAACTTTAAACTCGTAGCTTTGATACGTTGTATGCGAAATCTCAATCGTTCTTACACATATTCCGCTAATCTTTTATGCATCGTAAATTTCCTCTCTAGGTGAAGGAGATTGTATATTGATCTGATTCTAATCTCATTTAAAACTTGCATTGTTCATCAATGTCAATGTCAAATGGGGCAGCAACTCAACTCACCCTTTGTAAATGACGGTGTCCAGACTGTCCGTATTTGACGAGGAAAGACTTTGTGAAGTAGATGAATCTGGATAGTTGTACGACATTTTGTTCCCACCAGCGGAATAACCTACGGATGATTGGTGTTGATGTAAGTGTCCATTAGAACCGCCTATGTCAAGGGCAGGATTGTCTATACCACCATCCAAGCGTCGAACTCCTTGAATTGATGACATTAGACGAGTCTGTTCCTCATTGAAGTCCTGAAATTTTAATGTATTTTTTAATTCGCATTAATATACGAGTGACCAGATTAACGCATTTATCTTGAACATTTAAAAAAATAAAAGGTAGCTGAGCATTTTATTTTGTGAAGATCAAGGTAAAAGCACTGAATGAATAAAAGCATGGATTGTTGACGGTTGAGGATTTGTGGCTTGTTGACTCTAGACTGTTTTTACAACAATGCTTTAAATGATTGTAGTCACTCTTGTCTCTTTTACTTTAAAGAGATGAATAATGGATTTAAAATGAGCAAAGTCATTTTGGTGGTCTGGTAAATGGTACGACACAATAATCACATCCATTACTAAAGGAGCAAGCTGTAGCAGCGACAGTGGCATCTTGCAAGATTGACTCAGTTTCGGTACTGTTGTTAAATACATAAGTAAATGCCTTTACCATTATGGCACAACTGTCAATGTTGTGCTTGGGTGGTCGGAAGTTTGTTTCAAATTGTGGTAATCTAATATCGTAGATAAATAGTACAACACAGCAATATGAGGACAACGAAGCGAAACCCTGCAGTATAGAAATGCAAAGGAAATGGAAGTACTACTTTTTAAAATTAAGGTTACAATTTTGAGTCTCAAATTAAATTTCTAGAACAGACTAGTCTTAGTCTAGAAATTGATTTGTTTTTTTGTTAAAACGAAGAACAGCGTTTCACAACTTCTGATTCTGACAGCTGGCGAGAGTTCTGCTGTAAATTACAGGTGAACTTTATAATTTAGTTCAATTGTTACAAATAATTGGTCATAAATACGACTCCTCCGATCGTCAATAAAGAATACCCACCCACATGCTCCAACTATCACTTAACACGCTGGTTGGCTACCTTCATCAAATATTTAGCTGCAACAATCCGGTTGCCAATAATTATTATCGCATTCGATCGTACTTTTCGTATTCGACAGGTTATTTAATATTCTTGCCTGGTGGTCGTAATATTTTACGATTATTGATCAAAATACCAAATTACGACCAATGTTGCAGTGCATCTTCCACATTAGAATTTAATATTCTTATGAAATGACGACAAATAAAGGAGCAATATCTGGCGTACAATAATTGACGAATGTATTTTTGTTATGCAATGTATCCCACAATCGTTATTAAATTAATTAGCAGATCATCTCCAGATGTCATGATTTTTTTTTGCAGAAAAGGCGAATGACAAAGCGCGTCTATGCCCCTCAGCTAGAACATAAATCAAGCATGTTTGCTAATTGTTCGTGTTAGCATGCAGAGTAAATCGGTGCGAAATCAGTCGTAAAAATTAATTATCAAGTCTGCATTGGAATCTCTCTGAAACGCACAATCCACATTCCCTTCCTGTTTACAATCATAAAATTCATAAATGCCGTGTCAATGTAATATAACTAACCAAACCTGCAGAGCTAGAAAACAAATACTGATGTCACTTGAGTCAATTCTCACTTCACACTGCATCTTATCTGCTCGTTCATCTTCCCACATCCATTTATTCCTTTTCCTGTGGATGTAGAAGTATGAGTTTAATCCAATTATGAAGCAATTAAAATTTTTAGATTAAGGGCAAAAGTAAACATGTCAACTTTTTGCGTTTGAACAGGTACGTAAATTTTTATGCAAAAGGTCCTTCTAACTCTGGTATTACCAAATTGTCAGTCTTTCCATCAAACACACAAAGGTTTAACGACTTTAAAGACATAGATTGACGTTGGTAGCATCATTAGGAATACCTCACCTGTTGCAGGAGATTTTCTCCGCTACGTGTTCAACATTAACCTGACCACTTAATACTTTTTGCTGCAATAAATTTCAATTTTGTGACATATTTGCTTCCAAAAATCAGACAGCACGTACAGTCGACTGAGCACATCAAGCGTCATTAGAACGGGAGCTTGAAGTTTCATCGCACAGAGTTTAAAGAAATTTCTCACCCAAAAGCCAAGTTTTTAAAGATGAAGTGCAATGTGCTTTTGTCTTTATTAATTCTTGTGAGGAGTAGATCATAATTTGTGTAATTATGCACAGTGGCAAGTCTGCAACACCTGAGTTGGAAGTAATTATGATATCAGCACGTCCGCGTGGGTTCCTTCCCTCTTTAAAAAAGATGTCACGCAACGAACGTTAGACATTCAACTTTCGGAAATTTCTCACTTTTCAGTTGTTTAAGCAAGATGAATATGTAAATTCATTTCAGAAGCAAAGCAACTGCCATAATGGTAGCCTCTAATTAGGGATATGAAGACAGGAAACTGTGAAATCAAAATTATCTGACATTAGCTTCTCTAAAAAGGACGGGCTCAATGACACGCTAAACCACAAAATTTCCCAGTTTACAATTGATGTTTGTATTTCACGACTATTCACCATCACCCAGATCCAATTTCTAACCCAAGATTTGTTTGTTTTGCAAACCACAAGATCCCGTGCTCTCTTACTAATGAACACAACAAAACCAACGTTATGAAGATTTGCGTTGGAATGCAAATGTAATTGGTTAAGATAACTTCGATGGCTAACTTGGCTTTGTCATTGCACTGACTTTGTCCAACCACGGTTGTTTCAATATTGTGTAATTTTTATATTACATCAACAAAAACAGACAGACAGGAAACGGGCGATTTTTTACAAACAGTTTGCAAATTGAAAAAAACGATGGCCAAGTAGTGAGTAACGTCCACTTCGTTCTACTTGCTCGCCAAAAGTCACTCAATCATAATCAGGATAAGCCAGCATAATGAAAAATGGGTTCCATGTCCTTTTTCGTCATGTTTGAGTTGAGACGTATAAAACTCATTAAAATTCACATCATGATTATTGGGTATTTATCTGCTATTATTATAATCCTATCATAGAATAAGACGCCAGATGCATGACTACACTTGGATTAAATGGAGCATGAGAAAAAATAAAGTCTCACCTTTATCGCTTTTCCCAAATCGGCACTGCTTGCTTTCGTGATTGGATAACTTGCTAATCTCTGCTGAATATCTTTAGCTGTTTGACTATCCAACGTGAACTGAAATAAATATTAATGACAGGCAAAATCAATCATAAATACTCAATACTTTAGATAAGAGAAAGGCTTATACGTTATTATATTGGC
>JAQIWQ010001632.1:0-10210 GCA_034695825.1 Folsomia inoculata
AGATGAGAGTTTGGCCAGATCCAACTCCATTTTATGAGATAAGGATAGATAGATAACACCAGGGTGGTTTTACCATAATGTGAAATTTGCTTATGGTTTATGATACGTGATATGATATCAATTAATTGGGGTATTGTCGTGTTATAAAAATAATTTTGATGTGGAATTTAGATGAGGGGAATAAAGGTGATGATGCAAAATCATCTCATTTGTAACTGGACATGCTCTTGTCCTGCTCATTGTACGTAACTTGGGTTCAGTAAAAGTCTCAATACCAAAAGAGTAGTGTCGACAATGTTGACCTCCGGAGGGAAAAGTGATTCTCCGTGAGAAGGGCAGAATCGCTTCCAATTTGGGCATCCCTTCCCATGTTTGGGATCAATGGTTTATGGCACACAACCGTACGGAAATTAGGGATCATGACCTGTTCGCAAGGATATTGGGGACTTGTAATTGGAGAATAATAATTATCTCTACCTTTATCATCATTTTGCATATTTCGTTTAGAAACTCCGCCAACTCTAATCGTTTCGTTAGCTTTTGAAGATCTCTCCATAATTTATCTCATCTTTAGCCTCTCGCTCGTTTCGTTGGTACAACAAATATTTATCCGATTTTTTTCTGAAAAAACTTTATCTGAAGGTTTTCATCTCTCTTATATATACATATCTTATCGTTTCTAAATACATGACCAGATTACCACCCAGCTACCAATGTTTTCTGTTCTTCACCAAGTGTATAACTTTTCCATGTTATAGTCACTTTACGCGATTGTAATAAAACACTCTGTGAAATAATAAGACTGTGATACCTACCTCGAAATATGAGTAGATATGAATAGATAGATAACAAAAGGATGATTTCACCATAATGCAAATTGTTATTTGCTTGTGGTTTATCATGATTAGTGATAACATATCAATCGGGGTATTGTCATGTCATAAAAAATAAACTCTGAAACAGAATACTCAGTGATCGCAAGATTCAAGCATAATTCTCGCTCGTACAGAACCACAGAGCTCAAACAAGTCCCAGCTGGTCCACCACTTGACCACAGCTCTTGACCCCCCCCCCCTTCCAGTTCCACATTACCCCAAGTGACATTATTGACCAGAGCACCACAACTTCCAAGTCGCCTCAAGTCTCTTGTTCCCTCAACGCTCTCACCGCTGTATGCACAGCCTCATGCACGTCCCACTGCCATGGCCCCCCTTTTTCCAACACCACGCATTCATTTGAAAGTTAAGCTTTCACCTAACTTTTACCCCAATTTTTTTTTGGGGAAGCCCATCAACTTTGTTCTTCTGTGTATCGCTAGTACATAGAAGAAATACTTATATCAAGCCACCAAAGGACAAACATCGTAAATTCTGTGTTGGCTATAAAATGGTCTAGGCTCCCACATTCGAACCTGACTTGGTCTATCCCAACAGATTTATATTAGGAAATAAAATTAAAAACAAATTTTCAGTGCTTCAAAAGTTATCGTTTGGATGGACAGATAGACAGACAGCCCATTTCCATAAATGATCTTGACATCATTAATACTGGTGATGTGGAACCTGGATGAGGGCAGGAAAGGTGATGAAACAAAATCATCCCATTTGTGACTGGACGTGCTCATTTTATGTGACATATATTCTGTAAAATTCCCGACACGATATAAAAAATGTCTATTAGTGTTGATAACGTGGTGTCGACAATGTTGACCTCTGGGGGGGCAGTGATAGTCCGAGAAAAGACAAGAATCGCTGCCAATCTTGGCGTCCCTCCCCATGTTTCGGAACAGTGGGAGAGTGCTCACAGGTCCTTGGCAGTTGAGAATCACGACCTATTCTCAAGGATGATGGGGACTTGGGTGGTACAGAATGGCGGAGAAGCTAACATCGAGAGACTTACAAACATCATGAAGGATATGAAGCTCATAGCAGTAGCAGGTAAGTTTTCTATCGTTGCCTCTCTCCGTATCGCACTACATTTTCCTTTCGAAAATTGTCCGCATCCCTGCATGCACTTCGAAAGAGCGTCCACAGGGTCTTTATGTTCTCTTGTTTGTTGTTAGACGCCATATCGGTGATGGGGAACTCCGAAACTCTAATCACTATCTCCAACACTCGACAGCCACCAAATTCGACTTTCTCCAATGTCACAAACTATAATGCAAATTCATTTTCCTTCGGCGTCAAGCAGCCTATCCACGATTTCGTGGGTCGTGTAAATATACTCAAAGAACTCAACGACCACTTTATGCACCAGGGACCGAAATGCGTCGTCATGTATGCGATTGGTGGTCAAGGGAAGACCGAACTATGCAAAAAATTTATACACGATCTTATCATCACTAACTCATCACCCCCTGTTGTCGTATGGCTGCCTGGAGAAAGTATTCAAAAATTGACATCTGGAGTATCAAAACTCGCACATCGGCTGTCAATCTCAACCCACGATGATGAAGGAAAACCGCTCCCACTGTTGCGCCTCTTCAAAGCCATAACCAGACATATCAAACATCAATTCCCAAACCAACGCTGGTTGTTTGTGATAGACAATGTTGATGAAGAGTATCCCGAATTAGCAAATGTTATCCAAATTCTGATAGACTTTGAAGCATTCGTTTTGATAACATCAAGAAGGAACGATATTCTACCAGGAGCAGCGAGAATGACCTCTTTACAACTTGAAACTCTATCCTCGTCCGAGGCTATACTTCTAGTCAGAGGTTTCTTGAAAAATGCATCAACTGAGGACGTGACCTTACTTTGCGACAAGGTTGGGAACCATGCCCTTGCTCTCCAACAATCAGTTGCCTACATCCGAATGCAGATGCAGATAAGTGCAAATAAGGCATATGGCATTTCATATTTCCTTCAAGAATTTCAAGATTCTCAAAAAATAATTCTGCAGCATCCTGTGAAACTTGTGGGCTATAACCACACCATCCACGCCATAGTTTGTACAGCCCTGGACTCCATTTCCGCAAAGTATGGAAAGGTTGGGCAAATGGCTCTGGAACTTGGGATTATTTTGGGTCTAGTCAACCCCGATGGGATTCATCTGAACATTCTTCAAAAACTCCATAATTCGTACATAGAAAATAGACCGAAACCAGCTCAAATTCCTTCATCCATATGGTCACGTTTGTTGAGTCGATTGTTTGGTAACGGAGGACGCACAACAAGTTCTACGTCGACAGTGTCGACGATTAAGGATACACGAGAAGCTGTGTTACTGCTGGAAAAGTATTCCATGGTGAACTTAAAAGATGAAGTTGTCTCCATCCATCGTTTAGTTCAAATGGATTTGCGGATTCAGCCGAAATATGCAAAAACAATCAATATTTTGCTCAACAACATTAATCCAAAATATTCTTCCCAGGAAGAGCTAAGGCAATTGATATCCATTTGGGAACACGCAGACCATGAAACTGTCAAGATAAATTATTATTTTGCTGTCCGAATATTCCTTCGAATGCATGCTCTGTCCCTTGTCCTTGAGTTGAATGGCTTTGCAGAGAAGAATCACAACATCCTCTCCCAACTGCTGGGACCAAATCATGAGGAAACATTACTGATGGAATATTTTATAGCCCTTGCTATTTATGAGAACGGTGACTACGAGACAGCGTTGACCAAAGTGAGAACATTACACGAAAAAATGAAGAGGGCATTGGGGGAAGAACATCTATACACCTTTGTCACCGCAGATCTAATTTCTCTCGTCCTTTGGCGTCTGAATAGAAATGAAGAAGCGTTGGAGTGGAGAGAAAAGGTCCTGGAGTCCAGGATAAAAGTCCATGGTGAAAACCACGAAGACACTATGACCTGCAGGAGCAGTAAAGCATTAATATTGATAGAACTTGGCCGAATGGATGAGGCATTGTCCATCCTGCAATATGTTCTGGAATGGAGGGAGGTAAAATTTGGCTCTTCCCATCCACACACGCTCTTTACACGACACAGCATTGCCAGGATTTGCCTCCATCAGAAACAGTTTCATCAGGCCAAAGCAGAGTTTGAAACCGTTTTGAAATTGAGAGTGGAAGTTTTGGGAGATGAACATGTCCACACTCTCACCACAAAATCCAACTTGGCCAGCACCTATTGGAAGTTGAGGAGAAGGGAGGATGCGATAAGGATGATGGAGGAGGTCCTCGTCTCTCAAGAGAAAGTTCTGGGTCCCAATCACCCCTACACAAACATCACAAGAAAGTGGCTCCCTGCCTGAATAGAAGAACAAAGAGGAGACATCCCTTGAATTTAATTAATCGATATTCTAAAGATGAGGTTAGTTGGAAACTCTTGACCTTCAAATCAGGTTAATTTATGAATGACATTAATGTTTTATACTATATTGCAGGATAAATTCAGAAGACATCCATCCACACGAGAATGACCTCTTGTTTATCCATTCCTAGTTGCGAGGACATTTCAAAGAAAAGAGTCAACAAAGACATAAATATCCCTCATTGTGGTGATTAGTACATACATTCTTTTACTACCATTCAATTATTTATTAATTTCGAAAATATTTTATTGATTTGTGGAAAGAAACGACTCGATAAAGTTGTCTGACTTTGAATGAAAATAAAGTTGGATTAATAATTAAACTTTGTAATTCTGGCAGATAACTTGTTTCGCATTTTATTTGTATTCACAGACCTTGGAATGGTTATCAATAAAACCCATAAATTTATATGATACACAAGTCTACTCTATTATCTTCAACCTATTTGTGGTAAAGATTTTCTACGTATTCAAATAAACATTCCATAAATTTACAAAATCTACAAAAAAAAGATATCTACATCTAAAAAAAGATACTGGCGTTGGAACGGGTGTTGACGTTGACGTTGGGATCGGGTCTTGGCTTTGGTGGTGGTGGTGGTGTTGGTAGTGGAAGTGGTGCAAGATTTGTCTTTGTTTTATAAGCTTTGTAATGAAATGAGCAATCGCTAATTGTTTAACCATTGGAATCATTTTCTTTCATATTTTGCATTGTAATAGTTTTACAGTTTTTTGGTGCCGGTAGTAGTTGATAAGGCCATCGGCGTCGATGTCAACATGGTGGGAGTGGATGTACATGATGGGGGTGGAATTTCCTCGATAACTTCAACTCCATCCTCCTCGTCCCCTCCTACCTCCATCCCTACAAGGCCATCTTCAATTTGTACTACAGGAGTACAAAAAAAGATTAAAATTTTGTTGAAAAATAGTTTTTGGTTGACATGGAATTGGGAGGTATTGATTGGGTGTTTCTAACTTCAATCCAGAGAAAGCATTTGTATATATTTTGATTGACGGACTGTGTCTAAACTTTACAATTCAAAAACTATTAGAAATTTTTCAAAAACTCTGAGAGACCTTGCTTGAGCTTACAGTACAAATTACACTAGTTTTTATATTTAATTTTCTAACCGAGTTTTTGCCGTGTAATTAATTGTTACAAACCTAATTCTCTGTCAAAGGTTGAGGTTGTTGAAGTTGAGGTTTAGATGACAATTATAAAACACTAAAAAAGAAGGCAGTGATTATTTCTAAGTTTCCATAAAGTGCTGATTTACCATTTATTTTTGTAGAATTACCATTCATGTAAAGTGGAGTATAGTAAAGATATTATTCCTAATGTTTTTTTTGTGATTGTGGGGATTAGGCCTAAAAATCCAAATGAGAATGGATCACTTTTTTAAAGGGTTATTAGGTAAGGTGTATGGATTATGGATGGGTTTGGTTTGGTTTGTAGTCATGTATGTGCAAATTGATGTCATTTTACATGTTTTGAAGTTTGCGTACATATTAATTACCAATGCAGCTGATAAAATTATATTGCGTGGTGACATAAATTAGAGAGCGACAAAGTTAGAATAGACTTTTGCCAATTTTATTCAGTGATAAGGATATACGTAACACAAAGTATGGTTTTCCGTGCTGCGAATTGTTATTTGCCTGTCATTTAGTCATGGTTAGTGATATTGTGGTGGTATTTGCATGTCATAAAAGATAAACCGTTAACCGTGGTGATGTGGAATTTGGATGAGGATAAGGTGTGGTTAGGTAAACTCATACCATTTTTTGTAACTGACTATGGACAGTGCTCTTGTCGTTCTCATTGTGTGTAATTTGGGTTCAGTAAAATTCGCAACGTGATATATTATTAAGAATGTCTGTTAGTGTTGATATCGTGGTGTCGACAATGTTGACCTCTGGGGGGGAAGTGATTGTCCGAGAAAAGACCAGACTGGCTTGCAAATTGGATGTCCCTCCCCATGTTTTGGATCAGTGGATTTCTGCTCACGGGGCCTTGACTATTGGGAATTATGACCTTTTCACAAGGATAATGGGGACTTGGATGCAACAGAACGGGAAAGAAGCTACGATTGGTAGACTCACAGGCATCATGAAAGATATGCAGCTAATAGCAGTAGCAGGTAAGTTTTCTTATCGTTGTCTCTCTAAATACCACACATCCTCATTAGGAAAACTGTCCAAGTGGGCTAAGTCCTGCTCCCAGCCCATCATATCCCATTTCCCTCTCACAGTCCTTCATATTTTATTCGATTTTATGATTTATTACATGAGGGAGGAAAGGTATATGCTGGGCTGTGAGCGGTGGGGAAGGGGCTCGAAGGGATGGGATTGGAGGGGTGGGCTAAGTCCGGCACCCTCCACATTCCACCCTTGCATATATTTTTAAAGAACATTTAAAACGTTCCCCGTTTGTTGTTAGACGCCATAACGGAGCTGGGAAACTCCGAGACCATCATCTCTAGCTCCCAACAATCACAAATTTCCACCTCCTCCCATGTCACAAACTCTAACGCAAATATCTTTCCCTTTGGCGTCAAACCACCCATCGACGATTTCGTGGGTCGAGTAAATGAACTAAAAGAACTCAATCACTACCTCATCCAACAAGCACAGAAATGTGTCGTGATTTATGGGATTGGTGGACAGGGGAAAACTGAACTATGCAGAAAAGTCGTACACGATCTGAAACCTTCGCCTCCTGTCGTATGGCTGCCAGGAGAAAACATCCAACAATTTACATCTAGAGTATCAAAACTCGCACATCGTCTATCAATCTCGAAGAATGACGATGGAGGAAAGCCGCTCCCACTGTTGCGCTTATTGAAAGCAGTTGCCAAACAAATCAAAAATCAATTCCCAAACCAACGCTGGTTAGTTGTGATAGACAATGTGGATGAAGAGTACCCAGAATTAGAAAAAATTATCCAAATGTTGCTGGACTTTGAAGCATTTGAAGCATTTTGGTAACATCACGAAAAAATGATATTCTGGCAGGATCACCCCGAACCAAATCTTTACAACTTGAAACCTTGTCCCCATCCGATGCTATGCTTCTAGTCAGAAATTCTTTAACAAATGCAACGGATGAGGATGTGACCTTACTTTGCTCCAAGGTTGGGAACCATGCTCTTGGGCTCCAACAATCAGTTGCATACATCGGAATGCAGTCGCAGATAGGTACATGGGGCAAGGGATATGGCATTTCACATTTTCTCCAAGAATTTCAAGATCGTCAACAAAAATTAATCCTGCAGCATCGTGTGAAACTTGTCGACTACAACCACACCATCCACGCCATAGTTTGTACAGCTATGGACTCCATCTCCACAAAGTATGAACACATTGGACAAGTGGCTCAAGAACTGGGGACTATTTTGGGTCTGGTTAACCCCGATGGGATCCATCTGAACATTCTTCAAAAACTCTACCATTCTTACATAGAAAATAGACCAAAATCAGCCCAAGTTCCTGAATCCGTATGGTCCCGTTTGTTGCAAATGTTGTTTGGTAATGGAAGACGCACAACAGGCTCTGCGCTTGCACTACCGACGATTAAGGAAACACGAGAAGCTGTTTCTATGCTGGCAAAGTTTTCCCTGGTGAGCTTGAATAATGAAGTTGTGTCCATCCATCGTTTAGTTCAAATGGTTCTCCTCCTTGAGTGCGAATATGGACAGACAATCAATATTTTGCTCAACCACGTTCAACCAAAAGATTCTTCCGCGGAAGAGCTGTGCCAATTGATATCCATTTGGGAACACGCAGACGATGAAACTGTCAAGTTATTTCCATATTTTGCCTTCCGAATATTCAATCGAATGGATTTTCTGTCTCTTGTGCTTGAGTTGAGTGGCTTTGCGGAGAAATATCACACCCTCCTCTCCCTACTGCTGGGACCAAATCATGAGGAAACATTAAGAATGGAATATTCTACAGCCCTTGCTATTTATGTAGAGGGAGACTATGAAACAGGATTGACCAAATTGATAACGTTACACGAAAAAATGAAGAGGCTACTGGGGGAGGAACATCTCTACACCTTGGAAACCGCATCTCTAATTTCTCTCGTCCTTTGGGGTCTGAATAGACTTGAAGAAGCATTGAAGTGGAAAGAAAAGGAGCTGGAGTCCACGATAAAAGTTCTTGGGGAAAATCACATAGACACCATAACCAGTCGGAGCAATAAAGCTGGAATATTGTTAGACCTTGGCCGGATGGATGAGGCGTTCTCCATCTTTTAACAGGTACTGGAGTGGAGGGAGGTAAAACTTGGATCTTCCCACCAACACACGCTCTCTACACACCACCACATTGCCATCATTCGCTTCCGTCAGAAACAGTTTCATGAGGCAAGGTCAGTGTTTGAAACCCTTCTGAAATTGACGGTGAAAGATTTGGGAGAGGAACATTCCGATACTCTCACCACAAAATACTGGTTGGCCCGCACCTACTGGGAATTGAGTAGAAGGGAGGATGCGATAAGGATGATGGAGGAGATCCTCGTTTCTCGAGAGAATGTCCCGGGACCCAATCACCCCCACACAAACATCACAAGAAAGAGGCTCTCCAACTGGAAACAATATCAAAGAAGAAGCATCCCTTCTCTTGAAGTGAATAAATCGTTATTGTAAAGAATACAAAGATGAGGTTAGTAGGAAGTTCGTTATCTTCAAAGATTATGAGTGACATTAATGTTTTATACTATATTTCAGGATAACCTCAAAAGTCATCCATCCATACAAACTAACTGTGTGTGGACTCTTGCTTTTGCTCCTTGTTGTATTTGTTTTGATAGTTTTGGCTATAATTTTTGGATTCTTTTTGCATTTCGAGTTTTTATGAAAATAACTTTACATGAAAAGCAAAAGCGGGTTAGTGTTTTGTATAAATTACAAAACTAAGTGGTCAAAAACTTGATATTTTTACGTAATATTTCATTTGATGACATGGATGGCTTATACATTCGAAATAATTCGTTTCGAATCTGAATAGAGTGGGTTTTTCGTTTCGTTGGACTTGGACGCTTTCGGAAAAATTTAAACAGTCAGAGATAACTTGTAAGCATTGTTTCAAAATGTCAACAAATTTTTATGAATGTTAATAAAACTAAGTGAAAGATGTAGAAATTGTTACGGTTGCATTGCAAATTTCATTCCATACCAACCTTCACTATTTCACATTATGAGCCTGCTGAATCATCTTTAAAGCAGATGAAGATGAATTGAAATTCAAATGCTAACAACATTCGGTTTTGCTTATTTGAACGAAAGATATCAGACTTGTAATGCTTGACGGAATTATTTAATTCATCAATCCATTCGTGTCACATGTAAAAAATGGAGCGTATTATAGTATTACCTATATGAAATACGTAGTTGTAGAGTTTTGCAGTACATTGATGTGCCCTGATTCAAGTCGAGCTAAAATTAATGGCGAATTAATAAAAAAAAACTGGTGTAGTAATCTATTGGAGTGGATCCTGTTCGTCTGTGACATCCACTACATCCATTATTTCAGTCTTTATCTCCTCTACATTCAGTGGCAGTACGGTCCAACCGGGGACTTGTTGCCTGCTGTGTATCAAACAAAATTATGTATTAAACTACAGGACTGATAACCAAACATGCTTAACAATGTCCAACCTTATTGCATCTTCTTGATTGATATTGGTTATGGTAATGGTGCAGACCTTTGTGGATAGTCTGAGTTTGATGATCAATGAGATGGGATTCATAGGCTCTAGTCAAGCCAAATGTTCTCCAACATCCAGGATGAGGACAAGAAATGATGGCTGGTTTAGGGTTGATTGGTGGTGGTAGGGGTGGTAGTGAAGTTGGCAATGGGTGCAGAATAATTAGTTGCAATTTTGGTGGTGGTGGTGGGGTTGGCGTCGGTAGGATAAGGTC
>JAQIWQ010001633.1:0-10210 GCA_034695825.1 Folsomia inoculata
GTAAATAAAACCCAGTATAAAATATTATTACTGATAACTTTATTTTGCTCACAATATGCCCTGCGCTTGGAAGCCAAGATAAAAACACCTAATCAGTAATACCACATGTAGAAATCTAGTCTTGGATATTATAGCTTGCAAGCAAGCAAATACACGTATCGTAAACCCATCAATTTCTGTATCTGAATATTACCGACTTAATTGCGTTTGATTTGATTTGTTTATGTCTTGTTTCACAAGCCTGTGCTTGGAAGCTCTATATCTACATAGCAATGAATGAGCGAGCTAATAATATATGCTAACATAATTGATCGTACCACAGGATAACATATGATAGTCCTCTAAAATTCTTGGGTAGCATTTTTCCCTCCTCACCGCTTGATTAATCGTAGAGAATGTGAAATGAAGGAGGACATGGAAAGAGATAAATCAATGATGGTTTATAATCCCGTAATGCGAAAAAATTCAATGAGATCACTTTTGCAATAAAGTTTTATCGCTGAGTTGAGCCGATTTATCTTTCACATATAGCAATGCTCTGGTTCCATATTTCCTGTGCGTCATGCAAATTGCATATTGCATTTAGTGAAACCCTTATACAAGGATGAGCAATATAGCAACCTACTTATGTATCGAATTATCATTATGACAAGCTGATGCCTGTGGCTGCAATGTAGCTCCCCCCTCCCACCACCCCCACCCCACACACAAAGTAATTCAGTGTGAGTGTGGTTAACAATTGTCAATTGTGTTTAGAAAGGGTAGTAAGGAATTTGGTGGTGGTGGTGATGATGGAGAATTTGTTGGTGTGGTGGTGGTTTGGTTGGTGATGGAGAAACTATCAATAAACAAAACCTACTATTATGATCCTAATCATGATGTTAACTGATTCCTACTTGAATGAGGTAAAACTTACCACGTAAAAAATGACCTTCGACGGAAGGGGGAGTTGGGGAAGGGGGGGGGGGATAAGCATAATTGATTAAACAGCGATGGTGGATGGATTGAGTGGGAGGCAAGTAAAAATTTATTGACCGGTGTTGAGATGATTCATTATGACATTGAATATTGCATTTAGTGAGACCTGTTTATGACGATGAGCTACATAGCAATCTACTTATCTCTCAAATTATCATTATGATAAGCTAGTTACAACTGAGGTATGCATTAAATTATGAGCATGGTAAAGGAAATTATTAGTCATTGCAGGGTCGTATTTTGTATCACGATGAAATATCCCAGACAGTAGGAAGCTAAACGAGCAACTAACTACACCTTTTGCAGTGTTTCGAACAACATTTAAAAAATGTACACCCCCTTCAAAGTTGTATTTTCTTCTCTCCTCCTAAGCGGATTTGGATTGGGCTCATTTATCAATATAAATGACAATGGTAACGGTGAGGTTTTTACGCAGAAAAGTAGTAATATTGACCCTCAAATTAATCATAATTGGAATTCTTTTAGAAAATGTTGACTCATTCCTTAAAGTTACCAACCAAACCGTCCTCATTGTTGGTGGTGAAGAAGCTGGACGCTACGAATTTCCTTGGCAAATTCGAATTCAATGGAAATCCAGCAAAGATCTCGAATGTGGAGGAACAATTATTGATAATTCAACCATTTTAACGGCTGCACATTGCATTTCTTCTGACCCACGGGTGGATATTCAGAGGTATGAAGTACTTGCAGGTGCCCATAATATGAATCTGGCAGAGAATGATAGCAGACAAACCAGGAATATCAAGAAAATAAATTGTCATCATGGGTACAACAGGTACAAGTGGGTTAATTCATAGGGTAGAATTATACAACACTTGTTGGAAGTTGGAATTAGAAATATTTGTATCTCTGATTTAGTGAGAATTCCCATAATGATATCTGCATCCTAAAGTTGGAATCAAATTTGATTTGGACTACCGCCGTAAAACCAATCTCATTAGCGGATACAAGCCCAACAATACCCGGGTCAGGAATTGTAACTGGGTGGGGTAAGACAATGGAGGGGGGGTGTGAATCAGCTGTCCTTAAAAAAGTGACGGTTCCACTGGTAAACCATGCCAAATGTGCAAGATTCTATGAAGGCGAAATTACAAGTTCCATGTTTTGTGCCGGAGTTGGTGGGAAAGATTCCTGTAAGATTGAATGATTAGACATGAAGGATAGGCTAGTTATGCATTTTAATGTTTGCAATTAGGTCAAGGAGATTCAGGAGGACTATTTATTTGCTCATTTCAAGGAAACCCATTTCTTTGTGGGGTTGTCTCTTTCGGTGCTGGATGTGCTAGGCCTGAAATCCCTGGCGTTTATACAAAAGTTTCCTCTTATAGAAAATGGATTGAGGATAATTCAGACAAAAATCAAACTGGTGGATCCTCCATTAATTTACCTTCTGCACTTATTCTCCTATCCTTTGTTGTTATAAACGTTTTATTCGTGTCTGAATAATTTGCAGATTTCGAACGAAAAACATTAATTTACCAAATCAAACCGACCAATAATAAACCAAACTGGTGGGAACGAGTGTAGTGGTTACTCCCACTGTGACGAGCCGACCTCCTTGTGTAAATGTGACGATAATTATTCTCTTGCTGGTAAACATTGTAATAGTCATAAGGGCGCAAACTGACAATGATAACTGTATAGCTAATTATGATATGAGTTGCATTGGCCCCTGGCGACTGGGCATCCTAATTTTGATTGCCTTGAAGTCAAATGCGGATGTCGTCTGGGTACGCGAAGTGATAATGATAAATGTTATCATTATCTTCTATTATCTTCCTTCTCTATTAAGTGTTCCAGTCATTTTATAGGAAAGCCGTGTTTTATGATTACGAAATGCATTTCAAGCTTGGTTTACTTTGGATTGATTTTGCCTTAGATTTAGATGTGATAACAAAAGGTCGAAATTCCCAATTCAATACTGAATTGCTTTGTCATCAAAGTAAGCTGGCCACCGAAGCATAGGGAATCCACTACTTTGTCCAAAATATTACCTTGATGGAGGATTAATTGGGAGGACATTTAATTTAACAAATCTTGATTTTATACCCGGAAATACCTTCTCGCTCATGAAAAATTGGAACTAATGACGAATAATTTTGATTGACAACGTTTTACCGATTGCGGATGTAATATCCAGCTGCTTTGCATCGAGTTGCGAAACTCTAAAATGCTAAAACCCACCTTCATTTTATGACTAATCACAAAATATGGTGACCATATTTGTTATGAAACTTTCAGTTGTTTTGTTCTATGTCCTAACTTGTAATCTGAACTAGTTTTCCTTCACCTTGCATTGTATGTAATTACCACCTCCACTTAAAAACTACCTTGTATGCCTGTTGAGGGGATTAGCCCAGTTCAACTATTTAATGCTTATTTATTTACAACTTTGATCTACAAGTAAGAGTCAGTTTGGGATAAATCGCTTCGACATCCTTCATCTCCTTTGTGGCACAGGCTTTCTTAATCTCATCCCTATCCGAGGAGAAACAATCTTTAAACCGGACACCAATTGTTGAGCAGATGCCAGTTATGACGAGGAGGCTTCCCTTGTTTTTCTTTTCCATGTCTTCAAACACTCCACGACATGTAAGAGATGCTTCCTTTAATGACTTCTTAAGGGATTTCTCGCCCCCGAAAACACATCCTGCAAACACCTTTGGCTTGTCTGAGAAGAAGCATTTGGAAAAGTTTTTTTCAATGCTGGAACAAGGGTCCCATGTTGAAGAGGCGACGCCCTACAAATTAGTAACCAACAACTTTAGTTTAATATTATGGCAAAATATTGTATTTTCTATTACAACTAGTTTCTGCTATTGAAATTACATAAAAATACATGAAAATATCGAAACATTCCTAACGTCGATGCACAGAAATTATGCAACTCTTTGTATTCTAATCTGGTTTATATTTTGCACATTGGGTTTGTGATTTTTAGTTTGAATATGATTTTATGATTTATGAATTATAGATGGATTTGAATATGATGTTGTACTTATTTTTTAAATACCTGAGAGACAAAGATGGTAAGGACGAGAAGAGGAAATTTGTTCATTTTGGTTACGAAGTTACGATCAAGTCAAGGACTAAATTTTATACAGGAGAATCCGCAGTTTCATAGAAAACTAGTCGCATGTTTGTGATTTGAGTTTCGGACAATATGTAAAGGACAGACAAAAAATCCACAATGCTATTACATAACACAATGGATGGAACGCGTTGGATATGCTGGTACGTGTTTTGCTTTCCAAGGTGGGATTTCAAGGAGAATTATTTAAACACGCAATACAGTGTTTTTCTCCAACCTGCATTATTCTGACTCGCAGATGAGTTAAATGTTGCATGTACATTGTGGCATAAAAATTACCAAGATTCGTTATATACCGACTCTATATAAACCAAGTAATCCTTGGATATCAATCGACATAATCCACCTGCAATGTTACCAGAAGGAAGAGGACATTATGACTGCTAACGTAAGAATTATGCAGATAAGCTTTGCTTTTGCTTGGAGTGCAATTATTGTGCATGCTAAATAATTGTGAAAACTTGTCATTTCCAGTCTTTAAACTATCGTCTACTACAATATTCCTAAATCATTCTCCTTCTCATGAACAACCACTGATCTTCAAATGATGAAATTGACTCCTGTCAAAGAAATGAGGGGTCAACAATTCGGATATTGGCCACCCCTTTAGGACTCGCATCAACATTTCCCAACCTCAAAACTAACCAATGACATGATCACCTCATAGGTAAATAGCAGGAGATTAGTAGTGTGAACGAATAAATTGCCATATTGCCATATATATACCCTTACCATTATTATTTGCCCCATATTACAAAAAACATGGCATAGACGCACCAAATAGCATTTCATGAAATGAATGTGGTTCCCCTTTGTTTCCTTTATGTTATGACATGACTATGCCATACTCTGCCTCAACCTCAGCCAGAGAAAACGACTGGATTGACTATAAATAACATTAAAGCATTGGTATACTGACCACGTGCATTAGTTGTCTATGCTACACTATGACTTTATATTTTCAACATCTGCAAGTACTCTTTTCATTTAGTTGGTGTTTACATTAAATGTGGGTTCTCCAGTCTGACCTGGTCTGGATTTCATCTGGTATATGCTTTTGTTTCTTTACAATAATTATTTCAAAGGTCTACATATTAAAACTTGGCATAAATTGCATATACTGGATATAATCAAATTTTGCTTAGGATTGTGATAAAATTCGTTTCAAGAAAAGTGAATTATTAAGGGAAGAATAAGAAGCCTTAAAAATGGAGTCTGTTTTCTACAACGATCTGGTAATTAGTAATTTTTTTATAAAGCGTTTTTTATTTAGTTGTGGTTAAGTGCCGAAAAATATGTTAAATTTAAATCTCAGTGGATTTAAAAATAAATGCGTTCATTAGAATAAAAAGTACACATTGATATTGTATTTTTGGAAGAAAACATATTAAATGTGGTTAATCTGGATTAATAATTGAGCTGTGTTTAATCTGGATTAATAATTGCGAGCAAAATTTGTAATTCCGACCCAAAAAATCTTTTCAAGTGCGTTAAAAAAGTACCCAAAGATTATTTTTCATACAAATTATATTTAATGCCAACGCTGTAAATATCATGTATTTGAAATGTTGCCATGCCACGGTAGTTTAATTGAGTATCTGCACACTTAAGTATTGATTTGTCCTTTAATTTGTTTTAGATTATGGAATGTGTAGCGTCCTACCTACCCGCAAAGGACATAATGGCCTGTCGAGAACAGTGTCGGAGGTTAAATGACATCATGACCTCAATACTGGCACGAAGAAACATAGTCTTCACAATATGTACCTTACCGCTAAGTTATTCCGAGGTGGGCATTATTCCATCCATGGAGCTTGATGCAAGATTGGCAAAGCGCGTTCGTTTCCAACCAGGATTGTTGCGGAATATATCACCATTACCAGAACGAAGGACCAGCATCAATAATTTCTTTGAGAAATATCACGAAATTATTACTGATCTTGATATACATGCGAGTTCAATTTTTGCGTCTGATTTGGCGGAAATGTTACAAGCATTTCAATTTCCAGTACTAAAAGGGATTTCTCTATTGGAAGAGGCAGAAGGTGGAGGGCGTGGTGGAAATCTTGAAGCGATTGGGTTTGTCGCGCTTCGATATTTTGCAAATTTGAAGTGTATCAAATTTGGACTCAATAGGGAGGTCAAACCCCAAGACCAATGTAAAAGACCTTTCCTTCCAATTCTCGAAAGATGGTTTATGCAAGCTCCAAACTTGGAAGAAGTTTGGATAGCAGATAATTATTTGCCATATTTCGGTACCGTCAAGAGGCTTGGGATTACTGTCTCTAGTCACAAATACAACGGTATTCCCCAAATTGACGAGACATTGGATATGCAATGTGTTAACGCAAAGTTGGATCGGGTAATTGCTAAAAAATGGTTTAGTTTTAAATTTTATTTTATTTTATTTCATTTTCCAGGCTAAAAATTCTTTGCAAGAATTGACTCTCGATAATCAATTGATTGGATGGAATATCAGCCAAGTACCTCGTGATGGGTTGAGATACCCTCTCTTAAACACTTTTGTACTTCCAGTTTTAAATGAGTTGAAAATTTTACGGATTTTGGCCATTGATGTGTTTGATGTGTCCACATTTTTAAGCCCTACGCACCTACCGAAATTGGAAAGCATTACCCTTAAGGCCTTCTTTGCGGAAGACAATTTAGTATCTTTGATTGATTCAATTCCAACTATATGTCCAATGCCAGTTGTGCGAAATTTAACGCTAGTTGGAACTAGTAACTTAAACACTATTGAAATGGTGAAATTAATGTTCCCCAACGTAAAGAATTTAACGCTTCAAACAAAATCCGCTGGCATTGGTAGAATGCCACAGCCACACCCTACTGAAAATGCTGATCTCGATTCAATTCTCGCAAGCCTTTCCAATCCGTGGAATCTTGAAAGGTTACAAGTAATTGCGAAAAATCGATGCAGTATTGCAAAGGTGGTGATGGCACTTGCACTTCTAACTTCAGAAGGTGATAATATTACCAAAAACAAGTAATATTAAATTGATATTGTTGAAGTTTTCGTGTGATATAAAACGTATTTATTTATTAGGTTTAAAAAGGTTAGTGATATGTAACGAACCGGCCGGAAGTCATAGGGAGGACGATGGTGATATTCATCTTGTAATTGGAGATGTTCGAGTCCAACAAAAGTTGTTGAGAATGAAGCAACTGTACCAGTTTAAGTGTGTCATTGTTGGCGTTCAGGTATGGAGAATACCTTTAATGTTCTCCATCAATCTGTATTTTCAAGTATGACTTGTTTCAATCAGATGTCAAACCCTCAAGTAAGAGCCGTGAAGGATTTTATAGATGAATACAATCTGCCTATTTATCTTGGTCAAAACATTAACTAAACTGCTTATAAATTAATTATACGAAGCGGAGGCTATAGGCCCATTTTGAGTTAATCCTTTAGCAGAGGTTGACAGATCCTTGCGTCATGTTTCAATACAGACGACGAACATTGACAAGATATGGTCACCATGCCGGACAAACCCTTCACCGTACTGCCACAACAACAGATTGAAAACCTAATTGCCATTTACTTGAAACACGCTAATTGCTTTCCAAATTCAGATTACTAATGCACATTTGTCAAGTAATAAATAATCCTAGGATTCAGTTGTATTGAAACTAACTTTCATTTTAAATAAATTAGGTTATAAGTTATGTTATACAAAAATTAAATTCATTCAGATAAAACAAGTAGATAAAGATTCACGTAGATAAAACATTCAGAATGCGACCAATTCACTTCTTTGTGGCAGAAACGAATAACCAAGAGGTTTAGTTCAATAGTTTACAATTCTTTTGCTAATTAAAAACATGCTCTTTCCTTTTCCACATATTGACACAGCTTATACCCCCATCAGTTAAACTATAGGTATTTATGTATGTATTAAATTATTAGTTAATAAATTAAACAAACGAATTACACGTCAGGGAGACACGGCTTTTTATTTTTAACCAGTTCACGTACAGTTCCATAATTACACATCAATTACGTAACACAATGTACCTTGGATTATACATGATTTTCACTTTGAATCCCATCTTATCCATGAACCATACTATGATTACCATGGGCATTCTTCTGGGCGATTATTTGCCCCATACTAAAAAGACAAGAGTAAATGAGCAATATCCACAACAGACACGCCAAATAACGTTTCATGCAGCCTTTGTTTCTTTTCCATCTCACATCATGTTATGACTATGCCATACTCTGCCTCAAGCTCAGCCAGAGAGACCGGTTGGGTTGACCATAATAATAAATAACATTAAAGCAATGGTATACTGACCACTTGTATTATATGTAGTGGTCTATGCTTTGCTAACTTTATATTTTCAACAACTGCAACTACTTTTCCCATCTAGTTGGTGTGTACATTAAATGTGGGTTCTCCAGTCTGGCCTGGATCTCATCTGGTATCAAAAATAATTATGCATGTTTGTTTGCAATAATTATTACAAAGGTGAATTAAAAGTTGGCAAATAATTAATACAATGGAAACAATCAATTTTGCACATGTCTAGGAGGAAGTAAATCAAAATATCATACAAGGAAAGGGAGAAAAAGGAAGGAAGGCGTGAAAATGGAATTAATTTTCTATAACGATCTGGTAATGAATAGTTGTTTAAGTGTTTACAAATTTTGGCCTTTAATACAAACCGAAAAATTTAAGTCCCGATTGATTTAAATGTTGACAAGGTTTAGTAGGTTAAAAGGGCATGTTGATTGTAAAAATATAGGGCAGAAAATGTATTAAATATGTTAACGTTATGGCTGGGATGCCAGCAGACTTTCAAAGTACAGGGTTGAAGATTGATCAATATCTTGATTAGGATTTATTTAGGGAACACAAATTAGTTTTAAAATTGCGAGATGGAGATGTCCAATTACTTGTATTAATAATTGCAACAAAAATCTGTAATCCTTCAAAATCTTCTTCAAAAGTGTGGCTTCAGTACCGCAAAGGTAGATTTTTTTTACATAAATATTTCATTTTAGGTTAAACCTGCATAGATATGTGCAATTTAGTCATAGTTTAATTGAATTTGCACAAGTACAAATTCATGCTTTGAATTTCAAGTGTCTGTCGACTACAGTGTCGAAAATTGAATGAAATTATGACCCCAATACTGGCAGGAAGAAACATATTTTTCACAATATGTACCCTACCATTAAATTATTCCGAGGTGGCCATTATTCCATCTATGGAGCTTAATCCAAGATTGGCAAAGCGCGTTTGTTTCCAACCAGGATTATCGCGGAAAATATCACCACTAATGGAACAAAGGACTGGAACCAACAATTTCTTTGAGAAATATCACAAAATTATTACACATCTTTATATACAAGGGGGTTCAGCCTTTGCGTCTGATTTGGTGGAAATGTTGCAAACATTCCAATTTCCAGTACTGGAAAATATTTCTCTGACCGAAGAAGTTGAAAGTGGAGGTCGTGGAGGAGATTTAGAAACCATTGGTTTTGTTGCGTTTCGAGATTTTGCAAATTTGAAGTGCATCAAATTTGGTGTAAATAAGGTAATCAAAGACCAAGACAAAGGTAAAAGACCTTTCCTTCCAATTGTGCAAAGATGGATCATTTCGGCTGAGAACTTGGAAGAAGTTTGGATAGCAGACAATTATTTTCCAAATGTAGGTTCCCTCAAGAGGCTTGGGATTGCAGTCACTACTCACAAGCCCCTCGGTGTTGCTTTCATTGATAAAAAGTTTGATATGCAATGTGTCAACAGAATGTTGGACGAGGTACATATACGTCTAAAAATTTGTTGGTTTTAAATGTTATTTAACTGCAATTCATGTATTTCTCCAGGTTAAGGATTCTTTGGAAGAATTAACTCTCGATAATCAATTAATTGGTTGGAATATCGACCAAGTACCTCGGGATTTATTGAGATATCCTCTCTCAAATACTTTCGTACTTCCAGTTTTAAATGAGTTGAAAATTTTACGGATTTTGGCCATTGATGTATTCGATGTGTCCACATTTTTAAACCCTGACCAACTACCGAAATTGGAAAGCATTACCCTTAAGGCTTTCTTTGCTGAAGACAATTTGGTATCTTTGATTGATTCAAT
>JAQIWQ010001634.1:0-10207 GCA_034695825.1 Folsomia inoculata
GTGTAAGTTGTCATGTTTAGGATTTCATTAGTGGGGTCCACGCTTGGAAGAATAATCCAAACTCCTAACGCATTCGACACGTCTTTGAAATGGAAATTATTGGGTAAGCTGCTTTGCAGGTCGGAAAGTTGATGACCAGTGGGAACATAGAGATAGTCCCCTTCCACCTTCCATTGACCTTTTAAATCTGCCACAGTTTCAAGACGGACAGTTTGTCTACAAGATGCGGGTTCAAGGTGAAGTAAAACACATAATGTAACAATAGTGCATAAACGGATGCACAAGTTTTGATAACTCGGAAACATTTTTAGGGGGGCGTTTGACAATTAAATGATGAAAAATCTCAGAGAACTGGAATGAATGTGAACTTATGAAAGCAAGAAGTACAATGTGGAACTTATAATTCTGCTTTGAACTACTAGAAAACTCAAGAGTCAAAAGATTAGCTTGAATGAATGAGTTCCTTAGTACTGAATCAGTATTACTGATAGTGGATGACTCATGAACTCAGTGCCTAAAATGCTTTCAAAATGCAGTGGACTTGACGGAAAGAGAGATAAGAATGTGTATCCTATCATTCTCCAATGTGATTTTAAATGAAACCCTTCAAATCAAAAATCATTTGAATACGTGTGTAAGATATTTAATCCATCATAATCTCAAACATGAACACTTGTATAAATACTGTGGAAGGTCAAAAAAGATAAAAGGACGCTTTTCCACAAACGAATGAATACGATAAAACTAGTACATAAAAGCTATTTATGTTTTTGCTTAGCACCGGTTCTTCTCGACGTTAATGCTAGTAAACTAGTAGCTGATAAAAATGAGTCAGTCCAAAAGTTACAGTCAGGTATTATTGTCACAATTCAATTGGACGTTCAAGTCCTAATCTTCTTATTACTCACTGCTTGAACATGACAAACTTCAGCCTTCGCTCCGATTGAAAGGAGAAAATCAAGCCACACTTTCTGCTTGTGTGATAGTGTGTCTCCTGGTCCCTTAACTTCTACAAATATGAAATCATTTTCACTCCATAATACAAGATCTGGAAATCCGCTTCGCCAATGTCTATAGTTCCTGGCAAGCCTCTCGCATATTGCTGCCGTAATTATAAGGCCCATTCTCTTTAACAGGGTCTAAGATATAAAATAAAACTAATGAAGGAAGTCCAATATTTTAATATTTTGTAATTCGTACAAAACATACCTTTGCTGGCCATACATCTGGAAACACACTCCAGTTAACGACGGACAAAACGTTAAAATTTTGATTCCAATTTTTCTCCAGAATGTCCATGGCGTCTTCAATTGACCATGAAGAACGCATTCCCTCAAGTTTATCCAGAATAAGTCCTTGTCTTCGAATGAAAAAATCATCAAAGTTCATGTCCAACGGAAGCACCTGATATCTGGAATGGAAGGAATCAGGGATTTCCTCGTTGTATATCTCGTCCCAAAACAATAATCCAAAGAGGGAACACACAACAGCCCCTTCGGCATGAACACCTAGAAAAGAAATACCGAATAAATAACGATTGGTTATTAGTTGCTGTTAATAAATAAGTCCTACTGTTAGATACTTAAATAATACCATTAGTATAACCAAAATGGTCCTGATAGTGTGAAACAGCAAATAGTTCTACGGATGATGCATTTGAAGATCCTTCGCCATCTTGCCGACTGATGAACACAGATTTTCCCGAGTTCGGATTAAATCTAAAAGGAATATCAACGAGTATAAATTCACCGAACTTAAAATTCAAAACCCGCAATAACTTACAGTTTTTCTCCCTGGATTGTACGAGTTGGTAGTTTTTGACTTAAGTTGAATAATTTCGTAGAAGTTTTACATTCTAAATCACAATTATCTATCTCTGTTAATTTATCCAAGTTGTCTATTGTCGAAGTTTTGACTTTCTTCTTTGGTGGCCGCTGCATTTCTTCTAATATTTTCTCCAGCCTTTCAGATATACATAATTTATGCGAGTCCAGCAAGAAATTGTCGTTCAAGGCCGTTTCCAAACTTAATTTTCGCTCTCCTAACGAAGTTTTTAGGTATTGTTTTTGATTCATGTCCAGTCTCTCGTACCACCTGCAGATTGAATACGGTCACGACGTCATATTGGCCAAAACATGCTTTCAATATTTTTCAATATTTCATGGTTTTAGTTAGTCAATATCAATATTTACCGTCCTCGATATTGAGTCAAATAGTGGTTATGTCTCAAAAGAAAATGTATGTGCTCGTTAGCGTCTCGATATTTCTTCAACTTCTGATAGCCTTCAACAGATAGCCATACAACACGCGTTAGGACACTACAAGCTTTATATACTCGAAGAAATGAAGGAAGGCTTGCATCACTGTTTTGAACGTCAGGATCGTTAAGAAATTGTTTGAGAAGAGTTGCGGCATTTTCTCCAATTTTTATCACCTCTTCCCAGTCCTTACTCTCCAGATGTGCAGTGATATTGCAATGGAGATTCCATGCGTGGTGAAAGCTATGTATACAATTATTAAACATTTTAGGATTATAACATAATAATAAAGCGGTGTGGTACTAACCGAACTAGCTCATCCCGATCCTTATAAATTACTGTTGCTTTATTGGGATTGCACTGGGGATACAACATACTGCCATTATCCGCCATTAGCATCTTGAGAAGTTGATTAGTACTTTGTTCTTGTTCATCCTCCCAGTATTGAGGTGGAGAATGCATGATGAAAAGCCTGGAGAAAAGATCCCGACAAGTCCCATCTATTTGGTAAGTACGTCCTAATAATTCCAGTGCTCTGAAAGGAACAACGACAAAATATATAAAATTTAGGGAAAAATAACTGAAAGTGAAGGTATTTTAAACTTGCTTCTTTTTTATTATGTCATCGATGGAGGAAGCCGTAGCAAATATGGGCCTAGCTTTAGCCACCGTCATCAAAGCCTCTGATAAAGCCTTCTTTGTTTTTGGCTTTGAGGATGTATAAGTATTCATTTGTTTAGCTAGTGAAGCAATTTGTTCTGCATTCAATATCTGCAGAAGAGTTTGCAACTCCAATTGATCTTGGACATCTGGAATTTAAATTGTCTGTAAATACCTGGTTGTATATGAACTTCACTTCAATGCAATTTCTGAAATGCATTACCTCGAATCTCAATAAGAAATTCTGAAGAATGCAATTCTGAATACAATGGAGTTAGATCCTCCTTAATTTCTGGATACTTAATGGAGCAGGCTGGTTTCCAATTCCACTTCCTGCAGAAAAGTCTGAGAAACAAACACTTCGCGTCTGAGCTTAAATCACGAAACTTGGTAACAATAGATTGGTCTGAATCATCAAATAAATGATTACACAGAGCATCACTTGTCACAGAATCTAGAACCGCAGTAAAGTGTCTCAAATAGTATGGCATGAATTGGGTCTCCTTTGATGAATCTGGAAACTGTAATTGTTTCACCACCGAACTCTTCACAGGTGATGTACTGACAGCTTGCTTTTTGGTCGAGTCGGTCGCTTTAAATTTTTGACCCGATGTTGTGCCATTAGACGTGGATGAAGATTTACTACCACCACTTTTGTTCCTCGCCCTCGCTGGTGAATTCAGTCTTCGTAAAGGCGAATAATACGTAATTTTAGATTTAGGGGATTTTATTGGAGTATTGTTGATAACTTTTGGACGAGATGATTCATTATTCTCTGGAGTTAGTTTAAGAGGGGAATTCGTGGTGCTTCCTCCTGATTGTGATAGACGTCTTTCTTGAGATCCAATAAATTCCTCAATATCCATTCCTGAAAGTATTTCATCCCCGGAATCAGATCCCAAAGCATCATCTCCATCTGGAACAGCACCCAATTTTGGGATATCGACTATCGGTTTTACGTTCACATCTGCTACTGCTCTATTCTCCAGTTCAAGATTTTCGGAACAAGTTTCAAATCTTCCTTCATTACTTGCCGTTGGCTTTTCTTCCGCCGAGTCTGAATCAGAATCTAATATATCGATCACCACCCCCTCTTGAAAGGCATTGGATTGTTTTATTACTGGAACAATTGCTTGAACGGCATTTCCATTTTCCTTATTAAAAAACTGAGTTATTCTTTGTTGATTTGGAGGGGTCTTAAAGTCTTTTGATTTAATTGATGGCTTTCTTTTTGTTGGCTTCATCTTGGTAGTAAAATATCTACAAAGACATAATGTGTACAATAAATAGAATTGAATTGATTTTAAACACATTATCAAACCAGAGTGAAAAATATACTGTGTTAGTTATAGCTCGTATACTATATGTAAGAATAAATTATTAGGTTCCGAATTAAATTTGTGACTTACGCAAAGCAGCCAAATTACATAATGAAGAAGAAGACAGTCCATATCAGCCTAGTGTTACATGGAATATTATTGTTTGTTTGATATTGACGATAAGTACTTGACTGCCAACTGCTATAAAGTAGAAATTGAATTTGAATGATAACAGCCAAGTTGAGCAAAGACAAGGATTTCGAATGTGAGATTACGCAGGTGCTGGCGCCATATTTTTGAGAATTGGGACTCGAAGTTAAAATCAAGTCGAGGAGATTGAGATCCGATCCCGACAGTAGAAATTTGCAGGCAGATCGACAATCGACACTACTAGCACTATGTATCATCAAGATTACTTGAAATCGAATTTTAAAGTTGTCCAGATTTAGGACGTACTATATGTCTTATCCTGACAAGGGTAATGGACATACAACACAACCGGATGGAAATCATGAGTATTTACAAAATTAGATACACAATCTGTCAAATTATGACAAGGTAGGTAGTGTGTCGTTTTTAATCTTAAGATTTTACTTTCATATTGTATCTCGTTGTTCAGGCCTGCAAAACGAGCATTTTGATTTGCAGAGGAGGTTATAGTATAGTATTTACTATGTACTATGTACAGTAGTCCAACAGAAGCATTATTATTGACCGTTGCGCTGTATTGGATTTAACGAGTTTCGAAACTCCTTTAATTTTATCTCCTGTTTAATTAAGTTATGTATAAGTAATTGACCAGCTCTGAATGACCATTACGAAACCAAGGAATAGTGACTCAACAAGTCTCGAACCAAATACCAAATCCTTGCATGAAAATACAAGCGTCATTTTTATCCCGTCCAGTGTCAAATCAAAATGCATGCATGCATCACTTCAACTATGCCCTTCCATAGTCCAGTTCGGTCTAAAAAAAAGCCCTCAGAATGAAAGGTCTTTCGACCCATCCGACGCAACAAAAATGTTGAAATTGTTAATTTTTGTAGACTAGAATTTTTCCTTAATTTTATTCCCTAAGAGAAGCGCTACACCTATCGGTATCGACAATGCAATGGCGAAGCTGGCTTGGAACTTGCGTAATAGTCTTTCCGTATCATATTCCTCACTCATTCTTAGACAATAATTACACCTTTGAGTCAAACACACACCACAACATACAAAACATTAGCTAAATATTCTTTAATATGGTAAAATCTAAAATCTAATGATGTCATAAGATTTATAGAAATATTCCCACTGGTTTAATGGCGTTGCCCACATCCTTTTGCTTCGTATTTATGGTTCGCATAATGTCGTTCCAGTTGCAAAACTGGAGTAAACTACAAAACCACTCCAACATATTGAATCAAATGTAAATCATGACTATTGTTCATAGTAATTAATCATTTTTTATGCAAATGACAGCCTATTTGGACGATACGAAAGGATATTTGGACGATATTTGTTGAATGTAAAAGTGTAGTGTATAGAACAGGGAATAGGTTGTTTAAGTTGGTGTGCCTTGAAAGGCAACGTCCACCACTATTTTTTACATATCCTCCGTCCGACAGCAAGCAAGCAATGTGAGATTCTTTAGAATTGTGTAGAACAGTAAATACTACATAAGTTGTGCATTCGTATAGTAGGACTGGTTTGATTTGCTTGGTTGTTACATAGTTGAATGTTATTATTCCCAGCAGCAGCAGACGAACAAGTAGTAGAGTAACCAATACAACCACGAAGAAAAGAACAAAAGAAAGTTAACAAAATATATAACAATTCCTACTGCACTAAAGCAACAACAAATTTTTCAATCATCTTATCCAGAATGAAATATAAAATGATGACATTTCTTGGAAAATTCATCCTTTGTGTCAAACTCTGGTAAGTTTTTCATCATTTTGATAATTCCTCGTTGGGTTGATTTCATTTTATTACTCTCCAACAGTTTAATAGTTTGATAAAAAAATGTAGGAAATGAAAGGAATTTATAATTATTTATTCGCATGTGTGTGTGTTATGTGCGGAATGGATGAAGAGCAGAGCAGAGCAGTTGCAAAAACTTGAAAAAATGAAGAGATTGATTTTCAGTTTTTTGGTATGCCCGCAACGACGGTTATAGTTGTCGATCGGTGTAGTAGTTAGTAGTAATGAATGAGTAATATTTTAGTCGTTACGTCATGTGCGATAGTTTAGAGTAGAGATGTGAAAAAATATTCCAAAAGTGAAAAGTTTGTCTGATTTTCTGTTAATTGTTAATTTTTTGTAATTTCAGATCTCATGTGTATTAACTGAACTATAAAATCAATGGTAAATCGATATTGATTGCTCTCATTTAAGAAGGGGTCACTGAAGACGACGGCTGGACCATCGAATAGTGACGAGAGTTATAGTGTTGAGTGTAGCATTGTGTTTTATTGACCTAGTGATCAGTGTCTATCTATACATTTTCGTCACATCTAGCTGGCCCCTGTTCGTAGGACAATGGCCTGTCTGAACAATTTGAAACAAGAGATCAAAACTGTAGAACGGATTTTCTCAAAAGAACATGAGCGGTTTCAAGTTATCACTGCTACTGTTGATGAACTGAGTTGTCGATTTGTAGGAAAGAATGGAAAGAAGCATGATATCACTGCCAACATTACCGTAAGCATTCAGTACTCGCAATACATAGGCTTGAAAATACGTTTTGACGGATTTGTTAGTGAGTTGTTTTTTTTATAGGAAACATACCCACACACACCACCTGTATGGTTTGCAGACTCGGAGGACATTACGGTCACGGGCTCTGTCGAAATGTTGAGTAACACGTCAGGATTAGATAACCACGTCATATCTCAAGTTGGAATACTTGGTGGGTTTGACAAATTGCATATATATAGAATTCGGCAAATTATTATTCAGTAAATGTTAATTAAATACATTAATTCATTAGTTCGACAGCTTTGCAAAGCACAATGTCTTCCAGGTATGTTTTTAATTAAACTAATTGTAAGGATAGTTTGGAATTATCCGACATTCTTACAGAGCACCGCTAACATGCTTGTTTAATTTTACTTCCAGAGCCAACGTCAGATCTCGAAAAGCTATCAACAGCAATGATGGAAGGCTCTGCGGATTCGTCCAGGTAAGTTACAATTAATAAAAAAAATTAAAAAGGCGAAATAATCACAAATAATTTGTTAATAATTTTTTGTTTTTGATTTTCTTTCAGTTCCTCAAAATCCGCGTCTGGTTCCAGTTCAACAAACGATAATGGGTCGTCAGAGGATATGGATATCGAATATGAATTCGACGATGATGACGATGACGACGACGATGACGATGGTAATGATGCTCGTTGTGTATTTTTAGTTTCCGCAAGTGAGGAAAATTTAATTTAGTTAATTGATGCAACTTTCGCAGATACCGAAGATGATATGCATTTGGAATTGGAAGAAGAGTCAGTTAAGAATAAAGAAAAGGAGGGTCTGGAGACGGAACATATTGCTACGTTGGAAAGGTTGAAGGCCAACCAGCGCCAGGATTACCTTCATGGGACCGTTACAGGATCGGTAATATAATTATCTTTTTGAGTATATATTTATTTATTGTTATATTATATAATAATATTTGTCTATCTAGGTTCAAGCGTCCGATCGACTGATGAAAGAGTTGCGCGATATTTACAGGTAAATGTTAAATATTTGTGTTGCCAATTCCAGTTTGGAAATCTGGATTTAATGTATGCTTGTTTATTTATAGATCCGATAGTTTTAAGAAAGGTAAAAAGTGAAGTGAACACATTTTCAAAGACTTGGAATTTAATATTTCTGTAATGGATATAGGCATATACACACTTGAATTGGTAAACGATAGTTTATATGAGTGGAACATAAAACTGAAAGGGGTAAGCATTTTTATTCTTTATCCAAATGAAATGAATATATCACAAAATCACTACGACGTGAACATATCACTATAATTCGGTCCTCCATTGTGGGACTTCCTCACCAAAAACGATGATGGATATCGGTAGATTCCATAAGTAAGACCACTGACTTTTCAATTTTACTTTAGGTCGACAAAGATTCTCCGCTATATGGCGATTTAGTAACGTTAAAAGAAAGGGAAGGCAAAGATTTTATCCAGTTGAACATAACATTCAAGGTATGTACTTATTACTTATGAATTTATGATCCATATAGTTTAACTGAAAAATCATAACTTACAGGAAAATTACCCCTTCGAACCTCCATTTGTCCGAGTGGTCCATCCTGTAATTTCAGGAGGATATGTACTTGTTGGAGGTGCAATCTGTATGGAGGTAATTGAACAAGTTATAATTTTAATATTAATTGACTACTTATCCACTTCAGTTTAAACTGCTATGGATTAATACAGTTATGCATAAGCCATAAGCATAATAATAATCATAATAACAGTACCTAATAATTTTATTATAATTTTTTTTAATTTTCAGTTGTTGACCAAGCAAGGATGGAGTTCAGCGTATACTGTTGAAGCCGTTATAATGCAAATTTCTGCGACGTTTGTGAAAGGGAAAGCTCGTATTCATTTTGGAACGAGTAAAGTTTCTACTTCATCGGTAAAGTCAATTTTTAAAGAAATAACACTTTAATTTAATAATTTAATGTTAAGTCGCTCATGTTATGTAATTACGCATTACACAGGCAGGACAGTATAGTTTAGCCCGAGCCCAACAGTCATACAAGTCTTTGGTACAAATTCATGAGAAGAACGGCTGGTAAGTTAGAATGGCTTCAATTTTTTGTCGTTTATTCTTATTATTGGTTCCTTTAGGTTCACCCCTCCAAAATCTGATGGTTAATTAGATACACACACTTGCTCATTCAATTCCTACCCTCATTAAGATGTTCGCAAGTTTCATTTTATCCCTCATCGTGGTGAAACCCATCGAGATTTCAAGTACTGCTAGTTTGTTTCGTGAATATACTGAATAATAATAATAACTATCTCATCTGATCGCAAACAATTCAGTGTTGTTGGTAGAATCATTGAAAAAATAAGTGATTTTTCTGTGCAAACGACACCAATACTAATATTAATAGTATCCATCTACAAAGTACAACTTCGTTTCTCATACGCAACCGCAGCCGTAAAAATTCCAGTAATTCCCGTGACATCGGCTGCTAAATGAATTCTTCGTGTACTGTATATGAAGACTGATAACTCGATTAATTTAACTTACCATCCACCATCATCCATCTACACGAATATTGTGTAAATTAATATGAAAATCTAGCCAGTGTAATGTGAGTGATGTATACGTTGTATGATTATCGTCACGAAAAATTACCCTCCCCCTACGTTGAATTCATCAACTTTTGGTTCATTATTATTACATTTAAACGCAGTAAGGTTCTAATAAGTTTCGCTTTGTTATCAGTTGAGGTACCCAGAGAGAGAGTCGTAATAGTTATTCATAATGTCAGATGGAAGCCAATAAGCCAATCATTACTATATTAGTTTCATATTTTTATGACAAGATTTTATTTCCAACGAATGCAAATTGTACTGGAACTGGACATTACGAATTACTGGAACTAAAATTCTTAAAGAATCGTTGCTGTCAAATATCATCAATCAATCGTCATTCGGAATAAAACAACAATTATTCTCTGTAAAAATGGTATTCAATGATTGGCCAGGTATGTATTTAAGCTCCACGCTTATATCGTTTTCCAGTCGATTATTACAAACAAATATGAATCAATTCCTTGTAAGCAAGTAACATACCTAGTTGTAATTGATTGATTATGTATTCTTAAAGGGTTATGAATCTTATTTATTTGAAGCTTATGGCTCTTCCATTATATATTTTACAGTATGCACTGCAAATTAAATTACTCATCCTGTAATTGAGTACGTGATAACGAATTGTATTTATAATATTAATTAAAGTGCATA
>JAQIWQ010001635.1:0-10207 GCA_034695825.1 Folsomia inoculata
TCGATCGGTTTTGTAGAGAATATTGAGTGAACCAAAGAAAGCATTTTAGTAGGATAACGGCGTAAGTGGAATATCGAATCTCTGAAATTAGTTTACTTGTTTTAGGTGTGTTGTCGTGATCGCTTGTATTAGGTGTATTGTGTTGTATCAGGCAATCGTGAGGTCGTGGGTATTGGGAATTCGTCCGGATTTGTAAAAATCTGTTCCGGAAAGATGTATCTACGTGCAAATAAATTCATACTACTTATTTGCGTGCTATTCATTAATTGGATTAACAATAAACTCGGTTGAGATTTCATACTATTTAAACTATTGATATGTATCACAGGGATGTTATACATATTCCCTGTTGGGGATCACCTTCTCTCTCTGATATACTTATTTCAAGTTATTCTAGTATTTGCTAACCCAAATTGTTCCCGTTTTCATTTTAACGTCATCCTTTGAAATAACATTTCTTCTCATGTACGCACGCAGGCATCTCTATCAACCATTGTATTGTTTTATATCTTGGTAAATAGTAAAAGGGCAATGAAATTTATTAATTTTGACAGATGTGAATATTTTTACTATAGGATGAGTCTACATATTTTTTCTCCCGTTGCGATTTACGATGAGCTTTATTGGCCATATTTTACAATATGATGCTGAGTTGAGTACCAGCAAACTACCACCAGTTCGATCATGCATTTTATTTTACAACACAATAGCAAATCAGCTAATATGCAATCATAATTTTTTACAACATTGTGCAAACAATGCTTGCTAAATATCTGATTTCATACTGCATAGAATGGACATACAATTGCATAGGTATTCATATTCTTAAAAAAGTCAGATGGCAGATTGAACCAAGACAAATAAATGTTGCAGATGTCGAAAATATTTCTCCTTCTAAGAAACCAATTGAATTTTCAGCTTGAACCAAGTCTTTATAGTGAATGCAATTCATTCTATAACGTGTGTATTTCAACAAAGTGGACAATATCAAAGTAGTAATAATAATTGCATGAATTTGAGCCATTGGATAGTATAGTGAATGATATGTATATGTGTATAATGGTTGGTTTTTTGGTTCGAGTCTTGAGTTGACGTTGATTGTTGCTTCGATGCCTCGATTGTAGAGTCTGGATTCTTTGTTGCTTTGATAATTTCTAAATAAGTAGATGATGATATTATGATTATGTATGAGAATAAGTTGGATGAATTATCCTCTTTGTGGTAGAGGTTTGGTTTGGTTTGTTAGTTGTGGTTTGCATCTTCTTGGATTGAGGTTGGTGACTTCCTCTTGAATTGAATACGTTTGAAATTTGAATGTAAAGTTGTGGTGGCTTAAGAAGAAATGTTGGTTGTGAATATTCGAAGAAGCTTCTGTTTTCGTCTATTTAATGGGATGACTTGCAACATTTTCCCCTTCTTAAAGAAAAGCAACATCTTTCTAAAGCCTTTTGTCCTCTACAAAAAATGTAATGACACGGCAGCCATGAATGAATTCCTACCAACATTCCATTCCCATTGGAGATGCATCACATCAGCATCACAGAACATCAGTAGCAAATTAATTGGAAGTTCTAACCCTTTGCAACACCCAGAAAGATACAAGACTAGCTCTTACTACGACGAACTACTAGTACCACTGCCACTGCCACCCTCATACATATAATGTCATGTCTCTTGAACTACTCCTGTCTGGGTAGACATCCTTTAACTATCTAGTCTAGAACGGCAGAAGATATCATGTTTTTGGGTAAAGTTTTAAATCTGCTGGGTTAGTTTGGTTGGGTTGTAGTAAAGTGTGCGGGTGACAGATGTAATAGCGTCTGCTTAATGTAGATACAAATTGGACTTTTAAATGACTTGATTTACAAGATGGAATTTGGTGAAAGAGCCCTGAGTGCGCATCCTTTTGACAAATGAAGAAATAAAAAAGGATAAAACTTTGAAGGGAGTAAAAAGTTGAAATATTCTGGCGATGATGGAATGGGAGGAAGATGAATGGAATGAAGAAAGGAGTAGTGGAGCGGAGAAAGGAGGTCTGTGTGGGTGGGTGGGCGGTTGGTGTGGCCCTGCTGCTAATTCTCTATAGATCGACATCAAGGTCCGTTCATATTATATCGGGTGAGCGTCAACAAGAAAGTTGTTTGATGCTGATTGAGTCAGAGAAGTTTCCTTTTGGGACTGATGGCGTTGTGCAGTAGTAGTAGGGCGATGGCGATAATGGGAGAAAGGAGGAATTGATTTTTGCCCAGAGTTTGTGGAATTGACAAGCTCATCAATCATCCGCAGAGATTTTGCTATTCTTCTGAAATGCGGGTAGTTTCGGGTGAGTTGTGCACGTGTAAGGGATCCAGGGGGTCAGTCATAATAATCATAAAATTGGCAGGAGGGAAATGGACTCAGCTCCAGGTGGTTTTGATCCTGGAATTTCTCTCCCGTGAAGCAATGTGACCAATCTTTTCTCCGACATTTATTGCGTGTTCTCCTCTCTGCTTCTGTTTTCATTTGTACGTAAGTACATATTGCTTTCTCTGAAGCTCTTGTCTTGGTAGAAAAACAAAGACTTATTTCTTTCCTTTATGAGTATGATACGATACGGTTATGAGTTGATAATTGTCCAATAATACTCCAAGGGTAGGATCGACGAGTTTTGTAGAGATGCATGTTGTAGTTGCTTGTTGCTCTCTGGATGCATTTGTGTATTACTGGGTTGGATTAGGGGTATTAGGATTTGACCACTCAATCAACTGCTTTCTCTTCACACTCTCTCCTCTTGCTCGCTCTCGCTTTCTCTCTCGCTTTCTCCTAGTCCCTGGCTTAGAAAAGAGATTAAATTAGAGTAGATCCCGTCTTAAAAGTATTTGTATTCGTTTAATACCCTTTACCATACAGCTTACTTGCTTTCTCCTTTCGTATGTAGTGAGCAGGGGTAACCAACCGGGCATGCTTGTGCAGTGGGGAGAAAGCCGGAACTTCTGGGTCGGTTTTGTGTAGGTGTTCGCGATGATTAGCTCAGGTATGATGACAATTAGCTTATCAGGTTCAAATTAGTGACTTTACTTACTTTCAAAACTTGTATCGAAAAACTTACTACTAAATTCCGAACTGAAGTTGGAAGTATTCATCGAAACTGTAATCCAATGCGTTGATAGTGTCAGTTACAAATATATCCTGTAAACGAGCTTCTGAGGTTAAATAACAGATAAGCTCAGTTGTACAGGGTAGATTAAGAACATGACCGTACTCTGCTACAGCTGTAGCATTGTTGGAGATGTGGTACATTAATTTCATTCCATACGATCAGCCCATGTTGCGAATTCCTTCGGGTTCGTTTCAATTTTTTATGCAACTTTTGAACTGGCACGGGATTTGCCCTACTGTAGAACTAAGCTTCTACAATAAACAACAGATCTCGATTGTACAGAGTAGACTAAGAACATGACTGTCCTCTACTACAGCTGTAGGGTTGTAGGCAGAAGAAAGGTGGATTGATTTGCATGGATATTGGTGAGTAGTGTCCTGTCGTGTCTCTTCCTCACCCAACTCTGGGAGAGAATATCCAACTGGAAGAGAGAGAAAGCCCGAGAAATGGGAAATGGAGTTGCTGGGTGGGAGCTTCTTGAGTCTGCTCCGTCCGTGTAGACCTTGTGAAAAATCCGAGTATTCCTCTAGCCATGGGTTTGGTTTGGTTATGTACCCGTGTCAGGGTACGGGCAACACGGAAAATCGACCACGCAAGGTGTCAACAAACAAACCAGAACAACCAGGTGACAAATGGACCATCTGACATGTTTACTCTTCCCCAGGGCCCACATAAAGATAAAATAGAACATCAAACATTGTCAATAGTGCACCACCACCATCGGAGCCTTTCTCTTTGCTTTCTCTTTGCTTTCTCTTTCTTGTTCTCACAAACTGGAAATATTGAATGAATACATTATGATGAAGGAGGATGACACGAATTGTTTTGTTGAATCAAGTGCGTCAAGTGACACGAACGAGCACCACCATGTACACTAGAATACATATACAACACGACTGAGACTACTCTAGGAAGAATGGAAAGCTTGTAGTAATGTCTTCACTTCTTGGCATGGCACTGATTGAATATTTGATGTAGGTGGTGATTGAGAGAGACAGGTAACTCGGCTCACTCATCTCAACTTGAATTGAGTCCCAGGTAAGCTTAATAGCGTTGGTAGTGGTTGTGGATGGCTAGCTAGATAGATCGAGAGATGAGGAATGTGATGTGAAAGGGTTGAGGGAGGAGGTGTGACTGAGTGCTTGCAGTCTCAGACCACGGAGTTTCTTTGGAGGAGAGAGAACGAGAACAATTGGGCTTCTACATAGTCATGCTGATGAGCATTTCGAATTTCTAATCCTATTTTTTACACGACTCACGACTCGCAACAAAAAGTGCACTATGGATCCATTTACTCTCACTTGTTACCTGACTGACTAGTAGATAGATAGAAGATGCATGTCTTCCTCACTCCCAACTCTAATGGACTAGTCCAAATCAGTCTCAGAAATTAACGTCCTTTTCATTACCTTTTCTCGTCTCATGGCATGGGGTGGACGTGTACGTGGGGACTGTTTCTCTATAGATTCTACATATGTACACAGGATCTAGAACTGTTTTTACCTTATGCATGCTTATTCTGCCTTATCTTCACTGCACGTGTCGTCATCTTTTTCATCAGGTCACCCAAGCGGCGCATCCCATCGCTGATGATGCCCCTTGCTTTCCACGGGAATTCCATTCCAGCCGGACCGACGATGAGTGAGTTCATTGATTGTCACGTGACTCATCAGTTCGTGTTGGTTTGACGCTTTGTGTATGATCTACCTCGTCATGTCATCCATTCAGTTCAGTTCAGGATGGCAAGGCACGGCAGTGGGCTTATCGTCTTCATGCATCGCTTCAATGCCAATCCAATCCCGGTGATGATGATGATGACGACGATGGTTTGTAAAATGTTGCCATCCATTTTATCCATGAAGAGAGATATCTCATCTAAGAAGAAATGCTTTTGCTTCCACCATCTACTCTCGGACGGACCCAAAAGATTAATGTCCCTATTTATCTCCCGGTATAACAGAAGGTGGTGGTGGTGATGTTGAGCTGAAAACGAAGGAGACAAATTGGCCAACTCTAATGACTTCCTTCAGAATCTTGGTTGGTATATATGCTTGGTAAGGGCAAAGTCCGCAGGATAAACCATGCAAGCAAGATGAGTTGGGAGGAGGAGGAGGACTTGACTACGGAGAAATAGTCAAATCATGCTAATTTCCATCCGTCCGTCCGAGAGATTTAAAAGGGTGAGTGATCCATTCCATCCATCCTGCAATTCATACAAGTTAATGCACACATTTAATCTCCTCTTTGTTGTAGACTGAATGCCGAGTGTAATTATTACTCCAACATTTGCTGGTTAGTTAATGTGGATGACTTTAAGATTTGGAGTAAATGCTTTGGATTTAAAGTTGCTATTGTGCATAATATGCTGATGGTTAGTTAGTGAGTGACGGATTCGCATTCTTTCATACCTACCAAATTAAAGGAGTCAGTCATGAGATAAGAACAAGACAAACTAATAATAATAAGCAAGGTAAGCAGGTAGTAGTGGTATGGTCGGTGGTGTGGCAGGCAGAAGTATAAAGCCGAACATTACGCTGGAGGGATTCCCTCTGGCCACTAACTACTAAAAAGTAAAATACGACGAGATAAAAGCGGATCTCTCTGTTCCAAAGAGAATAATGCCATTCCTCAAGTCCAAAAGGCTTGCATTGCTTGCTCTGTCCACACTCAAGTCCGGTACAAACAATATGTATACTACCAACCAACAATGCTTTTTACAGACATCACGTTTTACACGGAACTACACTACAACTCTACCACGGGATTTGCGTCATTTCTTTGGCACAAAACCAGGATACTAATCGTGCCGTCTAAAATGCTCGCTAATATATATCTTTTCACTTTTGCACCAGAAAAGGTTTAACCTAATATTTTATAAAGAAATATTTTAAGTTTCAAGAAAGCCGGGGGTAATGTGTACCTAATGAATTTCCAGCCAATTCAAGAACCTATATAACATAACCATACCATACAACTTGGTCTGGATTGTGCTCTGTTAACTCGTTGACTCGTGGCGTTAGACTACACACCATTATTGAGCATGGATGGACGAAATCCACAGTATAGGTAGACAGACAGGCCAGAGACCAAGCAATCCAAGAGTGAGAGGGTCTTGGTTGGAGAGGAGGGCAGGTAAAAGTCATTAGATGAATATCAGGTACAAAAACATCACTCAACTCACTCCATTACATAATCTCTATCTCTGATCCAAATTCACAGTGCACAACTCAACATCTATGTACTAGCCATCCTTATGCAGCTACACAAACACAATACGTTATCATATGAATGTACACGTATGCCATGGTATTAGATGGACTGGACTCACCTGCTGCATGCAGTACAGACAGAGGAAAACAAATTAGAGCTGCTTTGCTGGTTGTACGTACCATGGTTGGTGTGATGTGGTGACTGAGAACGACAAAATTTTAAATTAGCGTTGCATTCAACAAAGTTGACACTGACAAAGAATGCATAAGACAACTGACTAACTAACGTCATGGACCATGGAAGGAAGAATGTATACGTACGGTACGGTGACCTTACACGCTGATTATTAGCTCAAACCCTGAGATAGTTCACTTGAATGAATAGAAATTAAACTGTGATGGCCAAAGCGATTACCGATTCTCCACTCTATTCACTCTAACAATTTACAATTAAACTAATTTCATGTGTACTAACACAAATGCAATGCAATGCAAACCTTTACTATTCAAATCGAGGCAAGTCGACCAATCAAAAATGTTTTGGATGGATAAATGTCATGCATTCATATATATTCATCAAGTATGCAGTATTAATGATGTCCGTGTCTTTATTGTCAGTTCAGTTGAGATGAGAGGACAGGACAGGACAACCAAACAATTTTGGTGTATTTATCTTTGTCTCTTAACCCAAGAAACAGATTGTCGGAATGTCTTTTGAAAAGCGCAATAATAATGAATGAATGAATAGTAAGCTAATCAAATTCAAAAATAAACAGCGGTGCTTATATAAATGTAAGCAGTTGATTAAGAAGGAATTGTTAAGAAGAGGCAGCAAGGTTGGATGGTTATATGTATGTATGGTGGAATAAGATGTGAGTTCAATTAGAGGAGTATGGGCAGTAAATAAGAAGCATAATGGAGAAGAAGACGCTAATATCTTCGATAAACAAAGAGTCTTGACACTGACCACCATCCATCCTCCATTCCATTCCACTAGCAATATATATACCGACTGATTATACAACATACAAACCAAATCAAACAGCTAAAATGCTGTAGTGTGCAACATTAATACGCATATGCACGATATTATATTGGTACATATAACAGAGCTGATTGGGTTGGGATGCCCCTTGTTACGTTAAAGACGAAATTAGGTGCACGTTCTCCAAAATAAATATGTACAGACAAATGTTGAATGCCTACACTTGAACTTCATTAGGGACAGATAAAATTTCAAAGTTGTTGTTGATCTCGTGATGATCCCATCCTCTAGGCTAAATGTGACTGAACCAATTACCATTCTGGTCTAATGGAACAAGCCGACACGATCAAGAAATTTATGGGTTTCAATTGCAATTTTGTCATTTTTGCCAAGATTAGGAAACTAGTGAGAATCTAATCCACTTATCTTGACCATGTGCATGTATTAGTGATGAGACATTGGCAGTAGTAGTCGCAGTCAGTCTCAAGTTTATTCGTTCTTTTCGGTTCCACTTGGACCCGAATGAATTAGAACAAGCACTTGGATTCGTAAAATTGTAAAAGGAATTATCTGCAGTATCATAGTTAGTTGGCCCCAGCAGAGCCATTTCTATTTTGGGTTGGCTTTAGTCTTTTATTAGAAATAACTTTAGTTATGGGAAGTTTGATAAAATGCGAAGATCCTGTTGTGGGAAAGATGAGACGGTTGCTTCTTTATTTTTTATATTTTTAGATTAGTCTCAAGTCAACAATGGAGAATAATAGGGCCATTAATTTACACTTTTTGCCATCACATTCCATCTGAAATGAAAAGCCTTCTTTCTACACGGACCTTTCGTCTCTTTTTCGATAGCGTTACGTAACGTTGCATGGTTGGTTTGGTTCGTGGGCAGGTTCTTTTCATTTCAGTCGAAACTTTGAGAGATGACTGATGTGATATATTCGTGGCAATTTCTGCCCCTTTTTACTCTTTTGGATTGTTGGTCCTTGCACGCAAGAGACTTTATTCTATCCTACTTATACTATCCATCCATCCATCCAGCTATTCAATCCCTTTAACAAAAGGACCAAAGACCGGCCTTTTGACTGTTCCTTCTTTCTTTGCTCCAGTCATATTTCAGTTCAGTTCAGGTCCGTGTCTAAAACTAAACCCGATTTCTTGGTCTTGACTGCTGGCTTGGATTCGTTATATTTCTCCCGATTTTCTATTTTAGTCAGATCGATTCAATCCACTTGGACTGTAGCACTCATTAATTTCATGTTTTCTCTCTCTCTCTCTCTGATAACTTATAAGGAAACAAAATTGGCTTACTTGGGGAGGAACATTAAGGAACAAGGTTGAGTCAAAAGTTGTTAGATTTCGTGTCAAGTAGTAGAGTGAGTGACGTGACAGGAGCGGCACGAATTAATGGAGTGTCCACTGTCAATCTGTCGATTAATCACACCTTATCAACTCTAATGAAAGTCACCTCATTATGAGAGGGATGATGTGACGACTATGTACCTCAAAGTAAAAAGTTTCTTCAAAGCAAAACTTGCCGTCAAAACTCATTTCACAGAAACTTGCAAGCAAAGGAATATTACATTAATGTACGGCAAAATTTTATTACTGCAAGGAACTGAAAGTGCAAATTCGCAAAACGCTTTGAGTAGCGATATTTTATGATTTCCGTATTTATAATTGCAAATTGTAAGTAACCTACATTCGTATACGTATTTGAAAAATGTAAAACATTTAAACAAACATTCGCCAACAACTCGATCTCCCATGTGCTAGGCTGCCACGTATAATATATGTACTACCACGGACATGCCTAATGTTTCCAGACAGATACAAGCAATATTTTCATTACTGCACATTAGCCGAAAATTAGTAGACCATTCTAATTTCCTGGCGCATTCATATCTCAGAATCTACCTCCGATACTAATAACCATTTCTGTCTGCGCAAGGAAATGAGCCAAGTTTACTGCTTGTTCCGTTAAGCTGATCCCAAAGGAGACCTTGTTAAAAGCTGAGGATATGATATAGAATTGTAGATGGATTCGCCAGAGAGGATGATGCGATGGGGGTTCGGGTAATGGAATGGATGTGAGATTGCGGTGTTTCCTCTCCTCCCACCGCAAATCCTCCAGGCCATGCCAGGTTAGGCCAGGCTAGCATAGCTTAGCACAATAGCGTCAACTCCAACGAAGATACGTGAACATGTACCTGCTCGCTTCCTTTCCCCAACTGATAAAATCGATTTCAAAACCGATTGCATTATGGTGCTAACTTAGTAGTGGTTCAGGTGAAGCAAGGATATAAATGTATTAACAAATCCACCACACTCTCTCTGATAATGGCTTAACCCCAGTTGAGTAGAGTGTTAAAGTAGAGACAAAGTATGTGTAGTAGTAAGGTGGAGGTGGATGGATTGTAGATGGATGACTGAGTAAGTGGTTGTTGGATCAATGGAATGGAATGTCGTCCGAAATCCGATCCGGGCATAAAAGGGAGCAGCTAAGTAAAGTGAGGGAAGGTGTAAATTGAGGGGATTTAGGGCACTGCAATTCTCTTGATTGCTCCGTCTGTCATCCTTTCAGGCCGTGTTGAATCCGGAGAAAGAGAATGCGATGTTTGATTTGCGGATCTCTGACTAATGGACTCCTTTGTTCTTCTGTCACCTCAAATCCCTGCTCATCTATCCCAAACACATCCGGAACGGCTAATACAACGCCAGCCAGCAGAACAAGACTCAGTCAGAACTATGTACAACCCTCATCATTAACTTAAGTTGCTCACGAACGAAACGAAATAATGAAACATGATGGAGAATAAAATAAGACAAGAATTAGCAGGCAAAACACTGTAAATCCTGAAATAATTCCGTATC
>JAQIWQ010001636.1:0-10203 GCA_034695825.1 Folsomia inoculata
TCTGAATTCTAACACTTTTTGCTCCAATGTTGACTCCTGTGTAAAAAGGTCGTCAAGTGCTGGTTTTGTTGCAATCCCGCAACACCATTCACCGGCTTTCCCTAGAAAGTCCAGTGCTCTTTTCTGTCTTGGTTTCTTTTCTGGGACGTCAGGTATTACATTCAGGAGGGATTTTCTCGTTTCCTCCAGTATTGTGTTGGTCTGCGCCACTATCTGGCAGTTCTGACGACATTGGGTGGGGAGAAATCGTCCAAGCGGTTTAAAATCGGGTAGGGTAATTTCGTATACCAGGGGTATAGAGTTTTCGTAAAAAATGGGGTTGATTTTCGCAATGTGTAGACCGTTGGATAGCTTCGTTGGGATGGTGGCATGACTTGCAGCTGCCCACCATAGTATGATGTAAAAGGGGGAGAGTCCCTTCATTCTGGCTTCGCGATTGACTTCTTTGAGTTGACAATGATTCTAGTTTTCTGATTTCTGCGTTTGGTATGAACAGTTGGTCTTGCTTGTCTTGGTCTGAGGTTGTATCTTCGTGTGTCCACTGGGAGGTCAACGTCGTCTTTTATACCCAGCTCTGGGCTACTCTGTTCACTTTCCTCCTCATTGTTGTCATTGTTTGTTATGGATGGAATTATAGGGGTTTGTGAACTGTGAGCAGGGGAAGTGATTTGTAGTTCACTGGGTGAGGAAATTGCTGACGCTTCACTCTCTAGGTTCAGCTTGCTAATTTCTTCAACCATAGTGGGTAGCTCCACTTCTCGTTTATAGTAGTGTTTCAATTTGTCTACATGGACAGTTTCCCTGCGTATCTTGTTACCATGCTTGGATTGAATGACAAAGTTTACTTCCGACTTTTTCTCGATAATGGTATAAGGTCCGTAGTAATAATGCATCAATTTTGCTGATAGTTGCTTTTTCTTTACGAATTTTCGTAATAATACTTCATCACCTATTTTGAAATTGTCCACTTTGCGACCTTTGTTGAGGCGTTCAGCATATTCCTGCTGTCGGGCTTGAATGTTTTCACCTGCAATTTCCCATGCCTTGTGCATGTTAACCATATTTTCCTCCAAAGACACATAATTTGATTCGCAAATTGTGGCCTGGATTGGTAGGATTGCCTCTCTTCCGTATAGTAGAAAGAAACTTGAGTAGTTGGTTGTTTCTTGAATGCTTGAATTAATTGCGAAAATTATCTGAAATAACCATTTGTCCCAATTTTTCTGATTAGCTTCAGTGTAAATAGCGATGGAGTTTGTTAGTGTAGCATGGCTGCGTTCAACCAGCCCTTGGGATTCTGGATGGTATGCAGTGCTTAATTGGTGGGTTATTCCTAATTGTTTCATTAGTTCCTGGAAAAGTTCACTTGTAAAAACTGATCCTCTGTCAGATTGTATAATCTTGGGACAGGAGTGTCGACAAACAATTTGTTCCATTACAAATTTGGCGATGGTTTCGGTGTCCGCTTCCCTGACTGCGCGAGCTTCGATCCACTTCGTTAAATAATCTATAGCTGTGACTACATATTTTGCTCCGCTTGCTGATCTTGTAAATGGACCCATCACATCTATTTGTATCCGCTCGAAAGGTCCGCTAGATGGCGCTATAAACTGCATTAGGCCAGATTTCTTTGTATGTGGCACTTTTCGTGTCTGACATTCATGGCATGTCATTACGTAGTCTTGAATTTGTTTCCTCATCTTTGGCCAGTAATATCTGGCTCGTATTTTTGTGAAAGTTTTGAAAAATCCTAAATGGCCTGATATTGCGTTATCGTGGCATTCTTCAAGGATTGATTGCCGGAGTTTTTGTGGTATGACGATTATTCTAGCTCCCGTGTTTTGATTTACGTAGTGGAGGATTCCAAGGTCATTGAGCTCGTATTTTGTCGCGTTTCTAGGACACGATTTGTCTTTGATTGATTTGATAATTTTGGATAAAATGGGATCTTCTGATTGGGCTAAATAGGTTTTTGTCATTCCTAATTTGAGTAGTGGGATTTCTTGTAATTCGTCTTCTTCTGGGTCGTAGTCTTTTGTTGGAAATCTGGACAAGACGTCCGGCACTTCGTGCTTTTTACCAGATATGTGGTAAATGCCTTCAATGTCATAGTCAGCGAGAATTAATGCCATTCTGCTGAGCTTAGGGTTTAGTGTTTCTTTCTTGCTATTCAAAAGCCATGTGAGTGCACTGTGATCAGTCATGATTTTGATTTTGACTCCGTAGATTAAATGTCGAAGCTTTTTAAGTGACCACACGATTCCTGTCAATTCTAGTTCCGTAGCGCTGTAGTTCCTTTCGCTGCTGTTGAGTCTTCGACTTAGGAATGCTATTGGCTTTTCAATGCCGTCTATGGTTTGAAACAGGGCACCACCTAAACCAATTGTTGAAGCGTCGGTTTTTAGGATAGTTTCTCTAGCAGGGTCAAAAAGTGCGAGAGTGGGGGAGGTTGTTATAGCATGTTTTAAGGCCTGGTGTGCTTCTTGTTGTTCGGGTGTGCCGCACTTTATGAATATTGCGTCCTTATGAACTAACTTCTGTAGTGGTTCTGCAATTTTACTGTATTGAGAGATGAAACGGCGGAAATATGAGAATAGTCCGAGCTGTTTTTGGACTTGGATTTTTGAGGCAGGATAGTCGAGATTTCTTACTGCTTCGACTTGCATGTCGTCTAATTTGATTCCGTTAGAGGTCACGATGTATCCTAGGATCTTTATTTCTTGGTATAACATGTGGCACTTGCCTGGTTTTAAAAGTAAATTCTCCTTTCGCAGTCTTTGGAAGACTTGGCGTAAATTTTTAATGTGTTCACTTATGGAACTGCTGAAAACGATTATGTCATCAATGTAGCACATACAGATGTCGTATCTGAGGCCTGATAAGACCATATCCATCAATTTAGAAAAAATGGAGGGTGCATTACAGATTCCAAAAGGCATCAATTTGTAGTGGTAGAGGGCGTTTCGGTCGCGGAACGCTGTCAGCTCTTTGGACGCTTCATCCATTTCAACTTGATAGAAACCACTAGCCAGGTCAAGCGTTGAAAAGTACTTGGCATCTCGTAGGTTGTTTAGGACGTCGTCTATTCGTGGTAGCGGTGTGGACATCTTCTTTGACCGTGCATTAAGGTCGCGAAAATCTGTGATGAACCGTTTTTCTGTCCACTGTCCATCTTCTCCCTTCTTGGGTACCATGTAGCAGTTTGCTGCCCAAGGGCTTTCTGATTCTTCAATCACGCCTAATTTTAGTAGATCTTGGATGTGCTTTGAGATTTGCTGATGTTCTTTTTCTGCGCGTGGGATTGGTCTTGCTCGTACTGGTTCTGCATCTCCCACATCTATACGACATTTGAGTCTTCCAGTTCTACCAAGTCTCTTCCCGTCCAACTGGAAAATGTCTTGAAACTCGTAGAGTAGTTCTACTAGTTCTTCTTGGTCTGTGGCTTTAACAGCTGAGTTTATGTTAAATCTCTGTTTTAGTTGGCTTTTGGTTAGAATGACTGGATTCTCCTCAATGCTTGGTTCTTCAGTTACGAGTTCGTGTACGACTTCCTTTATTTTCGCGAGTTTGGTATTCTTGCAAAGGCTGACTTTCTCTGGTGATGGATTTAACACATCCACAAATGTGGTGAACGCATTTACAGCCATATCTGGTGCCAAAACTCTGTTCGTTTTGTAAAGCTGTTCGTGTCGACTTGCTATACCAGTTAATTCTCCCAATTCTTTGAGGTCATGTATTCTGACTCTAGTCACGCTCCTTGCTGGTAGTATAGTTTTTTCTGCTGCACGGATGAATTTGATTGGGATATTTATGTTACTAGTGCTTGGCTTCTCTTGGACTGCTTTACGTTGGGGGGTTTTTTGAGTCCTTGCTTTGGAATTTTCTTTAATAATGGTAGGTTGCGTGTCCACTTTAAAGGGGAGTCCTTCAATATAGTTGAGTCTGTGATTTGTAAAAGGAACCATTCCAAAATATTTTGACTTAAAGCGTTCATTTTCTGTGTCTATCTTGAAGCGGTAATGTTCTGTGAAGTCGAACCCTAATAACACGCTACATGGTGTGTTCTTGGTGACCAGCATGGGATAGTTGGCAATGTATTTTCCAAGCCGGATTGGGACAATGGCAAACCCATAGTCCTCCAAAGGTGATCCATTTATGCTTGATAATGCGATGTGGGAATTTGGAATTCTTGGAAAATTTTTGGCTAGGTCAAAGTCTATTAATGACGCCCCCGCTCCGCAATCAATAGTTGCTACGCAAGATGTTGAACCGATTAACGCTGTAATAGTAAGGGGTCCCTCATTATTGTTGTTGCTTTGAAACGACGCTGTTGTTGTTGAGTGGAGTACTCCTGAGTCAGGGTCTCGTATCGTTATTTTTATTGTTCTTATTTGCTCCGTTCTTGGGCACATCATTGCGCCCGGCCTCTCCAGTTTCCCTGGTTCTGAGTTTGAGCAGCCTGCTGTTGCTGGTTAGGGTACCAGGTTCCTTGCGGTATATTTGTCTGGTAATTCTGCCCAGCATACCCGCTGCTGTTTGCATATGACTGGTTGTTCTGTCCGGTATATCTACCGTTGTACGCTTGCTGGGTGTTACCCCATCTTTGTTCTGCTTGGAATTTTGCGAATGACCTGCATTCTGCCTTAATATGGCCATTCTTCTGACAGAAGAAGCATCTTATGTCGCTTTTGGACCCTCTGTTAGTTTCGCGATTGTATGGTCTCTGGTCCCTTCTGGGCCCATCCCTCTGAGGGACTGATTTTTGATCTTGATCTTTAGATTGGGTATTTGAACTTTTGCTGTTACCCAATTCTGCGATGGTTTTCTTCAGTTCCGCCATTGTTTCTTTCATCATCTGTAATTCGAACGCGGAGGCAGTGTTGGCTGGGGCCCAATTAACTGAGACCTTTTCTTGTTTGACTTTTTTCTTTTCTAGTTCGCGCATTCCACCCTGGTCTTCGTAATCCCTAATCATTTGAACGAATGCTGCATAGGTTGCTGGAATTCCTCTGCATTCCAGGTATCTTCTTAAATCCCAGTCGAGCTGTCGTGTCATGCTCAGGACAATGTCAACTTCTTTGAATGTGCTCCATTCTTCTGCTATTTGGTATCTGATTTTCTGGACAAATAAAGATGCCTTTTCATCTGCTGATTGCCTTTGTCCTAGGACCTCAAGGATGCCTAGACGACCTTGTTCTCCTTCCATAGCACATTCTTTCAAGAATGCGTCTCTGAATGTCTCCCACGTCGTTGTCGCGTCTAGCACGATGGTCTTGTTAATAAGGAAGTATTGTTGAGCTACTTCGTTTTGTACTGCAGTTGTGAAACTGAGTTTCTTTCCTTTATCGTCCAATTTGTTCTTTGCTGCCCATAACTCGAACGTTCCTATAAATAGGCCTATTGTTCCCTGGGTGAGTTGAAGGGTGAATTTAGGAATCCGGTCTGACATGATGGCCTTTTTTCCTAGTATAGTTTTCCTTCTTTTTGTTATTGGCGTCAGTGGGGGGCTTGGGAATGGTGGGGGGTGTGGAACGTACGGTGGAGGGGTTTTGCCGAAAACTGTTTGTTTCCTTTTAGTGTTCGGGGTTACTGGTGGGCTTGGAAGTGGTGGTGGATGTGGAATGTACGCTTGACCTTCTGTTGGTGAGCCTACTTCTTTTGGTCCACCCTCACTCCTGACGTCTTCAGTTTCTTTTTTATTATCGTTTTGCTCTTCTGCCTCAGGGTCTGGGCTAAGTGGCCTACTTGTATCGTTATCCCTTTCAGAGTTGGCTAAATTTTCTTCGAAGTGGGACGAATTGTCCTCTAATTCGCTTTTTTCTTCCTCAGAGGATTCTAAACTTGATTCCTTGTTTTCGTCTTCGGCGTCCTCGTATTTATCTGAGAGGGGTGATTTATTTGGCGATGGTTGTGGGTGTGGTTTAAGCTCAAAGTGGAATTCGATGAGCGGTTCTGGTTCTACCTTTGGCTGGCTTGTACTTGGGTTGGGCTCTGTTTTGACTTGATTGGATGTTGATGGTTGTTCTTGAACGTTGGAGGTGTTTAACAGAGAAGAATCCGATAGGGATCTATCTCCTTTAGGTTTTCTGGTGAATTCGAATGTTGAGAGTGCCCCGAATAATTTTGTTTTTGTTGATCTTGTGCTTCTGGGTTCTTGAGACATGAATTTTTGATTTTTATCTGTGGGGTTGGCTCTTGGAATTTGGCTCTTGGGAATGTTCAGTGGTTTCTGAGACTGGCTTGCTTCTGAGATTACGATCTTGAACGCATCTCCACCATTGTTACAACTGTGAGTGGTAGTGGGGGTCTGAGCCCCGTTTTATTGAAGCATCGCCTTTATATAGGCGATGCGTATATATAGGTCACCATCATACATAATGAGTAATGGTATGGCATGCATATATGTAGGTCACTATGACTAATGATATGACTAATGACTAAGCTATCAGATACTGCAACAATCCCCTCCCCTCCTGTCGCGACTCCCGGCGCGAAAGAGGGGGTGGTTAGTTGAAAAAAAATAATAAAATGATAAAATACATAGAACTTAAAATTACGGAGAACAATTAAAGCTTACTGCCAGGCCGCAAACATCACTGGCCCTGGTACAGTACGTAAATTATTTATAATAATGGCTATAGTAAGAAAAGAATCTAAACCGTGCGTGCTTTAAGGCACTAACTGAGTGTAGTTTATATTATGTTATGGACAACGCGTTTAAGTAACCGACAACAAACTGAACTGGTGAGTTGAAATAAAATGTTAAATTTAGTGAAAATAATTGATAAAAGAAAACTTTGAAAGTTTGAAATAGAAATTTGAGTCCATGGATTTGACTCCTGCCATATAGGCGCGGCGACTCAATAGGCAAGGTAAGTAATGGTAATGTTTGGTAAGTAAAAATTAAATAAATCTTAATTAAGTAAAAATATTAAATTTTTATGGAAGTTGAAATGTTCTTGAGGAGATTCGCCTAGTCTTGAATTTTGATAGGCTAACACCCGGCGGCACAGCATTTTCTTACGAAGAATTCTGGTTTTTGTTTTTGCAGGTGCAGTGCAGTTGCTGGACTGGATTAAATGAAATGGATAGAACGAGTAGTTGGGGTGCCGTAGAGGATAAGAATCCGATAATAAGACGAGTAAGTTTAATGAATTAAGGGTCAAATTAGACTGGGACTGATTCTTGTTTTCCGATTTGTAGTTTGCAGGTGGATTCCTTTGTTGATTTCAGGCAGTCAAGATAGAAGAAGGACAACGCGTAATTTTAATTAGGAAAAATGTAAAATAGGGAAATGCCTGAAGGCCAAAGCTGACGGCCAACCATCCCCGATTGGGGATTTGTCTTCGTTTAGGTGGTGAAGTGCATTTCACCAGCAAGAGTGAGTTTGAAATTAATGTGTCTTGAAATCTTGGTTAAGGGTGGGCTTAGGGGAAAATTTGAAAAGAATTGATTATTCCATCGGAATTTTCTTAGGATTTTATAGTATTTTGGTAGGAGATTGTTCTGCTTCTTGTTTCCGGTAGATAAGGACAAAATAGATTGTTGTTTTAATAAGGTTTTTAAAGATTTGACATAGGGAAAAAAAATTCTTGAGCCTGGCCTTAAGTTGGTTTTTTTTCAGAGTTGGGTTTTAAGCGGAGTCGCAGGTATCAGAGTCGCTGCTGGTGCTGCTGCTACTGCTGCTTGACAAAGTCAGCACCATGTCCTTCAGTGGGGACTGTTTGGTGCTAGGGGGTTGTAGGGTTTCTTCGTCAGCGTGTAGAGTTAGTGTTTCTTCGATGGGTGGAGTAGTGGTAGGGGGCACAGCCAAAGTGGGAGTGGTGTGCTTGGGATTCTTTAGGAACTCTTCTGCCCCGGATAGCAATGACGGTGACATTTTGCGTCGTTTGGTTTTCTTTAGTGGTGGGGGCTGAGGTTTTTTGGATCTTGTGACCTCTTGACGTTGTTTGGGCAAGTAGGCGTCGATCATGGTCTGCATTTTTTCTTGTTTTTTGATAATGTTGTTTTGGGTTTTCTGCATGATGTGAACTGTTTCACAAGTGACCTTATACGCTGCAGTTAGCTTGTCTACTTCTTGCATGAGTGTCACTTGGGTTGTGGCCCGTTTTACCTGTTCCGTTACAAGTCGGTCTTGTTTATCCTGTAGGACGGCTTGGTTTTTGGAAATTCTTGAGATTTCAGGGAAGTTTTCTGGTTTAGACGCACGCCGTATTTCTGTTTTGATGTTAATTAGACTATTCTCCAAAGATTGAACTTGGGAACGTAGCACGACAAAGGTTGCTGAGGTTGACGAAGCGCAAAGTTGTTGTTTTTCTAAGCACTCGTCAAACTCGCGTTGGCTGATTGAACGTACACTCGGAGGACCGAGTGCAGTTGGTGACTTAGGTGGGAGTGGTTTAGGTGGGAACGGCACTGCAAATAATGATGAGATTTTGTTCGGATTAGAGGGGATTTCCATTTTGAAATTCTGATTGAGTTTAATTTGTAGGTTTTTTTTTTAGTTTTGAAGGAGCACTGTTGAAAAGACTTTGATCTTGTTGGGAGGATTGTGAAAGACAACTGAGTGAATTGTGGTCAAATCTTTTAGTGGGATGAAAATTAAATTTGTTTTCTGCTGAATCAGTGTAATTGGTAACAAAAAGTAATGAATGCGTACTAGGAATTTCTTTTACTGAAGTGAGTTGAATTGAATGGATTAATAATTAAAATTAGATGATTGGAATTAGCGTGGTACGCATTTTAGATTGATCGAATGGAAGATGTGAAGATAGAATTTTCGTGAGTGGTGATATCACCAGGTTGATGAACCAGACATATCTGTGGGTTCATTTGTTCTGTTTTTGCACACATTGCAATTTGGGTTTTGGCAGTTTCTCTTCCACAATGCAACGGACGCCTGAATTTGGAGACGTTGTTGCTCGCGGATTTTGCTCAACAGCAATTGCTGCTCGACTTGAAAATGCTTATCCAGTGTTTCGACGGCGGCATTCCTTTCTTGATAAGAATAGGTAGGGCCGATTGGTGGCAGTTTGGTAATTTGATGCTTTCGTCGAAATGCGTTGTTTGTAAGGCTTATTTTGAGTCTTCGGATGATTTTTGCAGCTTCTATCGCTCTTAGTGGCGTAATGTTTCCACCCCCTGCGGTGTTGGCGGTGGTCATTACCGCCATGACCCTTGCTGTTTGAGGAATTGGGGACGGCGACGGGGACTGGGGTTGGGAGTACATCCCAAATGCGGGTGGTTTTTGCACTGGGTTTTTGGTCTTGTTTCTCTTTTTCTTTGACTTTTGTTTGGGAGTGGTTTCTGTCTGAGTGGGCTGATTTTCTCGAACGATCAGGCTGACCGAGGCTTGGGCCTGATCAATCTTTCTACTAATTTGTAGTAGCGATGATCTCCGTAGTAGGAAGTAACATCCTACAAGTGCGGCAAGGCACAATAGTCCTAGCAGGATATTGAATGTTTGTAGGGACATGACGATGGCCTCGGTGCCAATATTAGTCGCTCTCACCATGGGGAATATTATTGGGGGGACTGGTGCTCGGAAGGACCGATGCATTAGCCAAATTACGGTGGCTGTTAGGATGATGACGGCTAAAGTGGTGAAAATCGACGTATGCGAAGAAATTTGAACTAGTCCTGGTAGTTCAATTACGTCAGCGGGTTGTCGTGGGGTCATGTTCAGGTGGGGGACTTGAAGGGTCCAATTTTCGTTGATTATAGCATCTAGATCATTGTACAGTGTGCTGTTTGTAATGATGGCAGCCAAATGAAGGGTCCATGCACCGGGATATAGATGATGGATTATTGGATTCCCTTGAGTTTTTTCACATGGATAGCGATGTTGAATGTAGACATTTTTCCCTGTTACTTGGCAATGACATGGGACCTGTAGCTCCAATGATGCTATGTTGGAGCTTTGAAAAATTTTGTTTGCTTCTTTTAGGCACGAGATTGTGATAGGACCTTGAGGATTTAGTAGGATATAAGAATCCAAAGCTGTCTGGATTGTGGTTGTAGTGCTTTCGTCCATCTGGGTGCAAAAGAAGCCACAGCTTCTTATGAGGGCATCCACTGACGGGTCTCCACCTGCGATATCTTGCAGGCATTTCCAATTTGCGTTAAGTTTGGTTGGATGGTTTTGTACGTAGCAGAGGCTCTGGTCTCTTGCAAGACATACTTGATTTGTTTGGTCTGCTGAAA